>BPLR01011349.1:0-51158 GCA_021605095.1 Caerostris extrusa | reverse complement strand
TTTTGATTTTTTTTCTTTTGAATCACAAGTGCATATTCGTTGGTGTATACAGATTTTATTAAAGAAATTTTGTGAAAAAGTTTCATTATAAAAATGCAAATGAAAATTAAAATGCACAGTCAAAAAATATTGCTGAAAATGGTGAATTTATTAAAATTTGTTTTATTTATAATTTAGTCTATACTGAGAATGGGCACTTTAAATATACAGACTAAATTTCACACATTAGAATATTAGAAAAAAAGTTTCTTTTTAGTTTAGGCTTAATGCATCTACCGAAAAATATTATTGATCACATTTTAACCACATTTCAAATTACAGTAAAGTGTTTTCGTTAAAGATGTTTAATTAATTTTCGTAATAATTATACTTTATCTTGTTCAAATATCGATTTTATATTATTCAGTTTTTCTGAAAACGAATATATAAGGTATTTTTGTTTTAAATAGTTTAGAGATAAATATTTTTTTTTATTTAAGGAAAAACAGTTACTTAATAGTGTATTGAATAAATTTACATTCAATTTACTAATTAAGTTAAAATGTGAATTTTTGAAATAAAAATTACTTAAATAATTTATCATTTATTATTAATATATTAAATCAAATTAACTTCAGATTGGTTTTTTTGTGCATGTCAATGTTTTTATTTCTTTATTTTAATGATGTAGCTTTTTTATCTTAGTGGCAAAAATATATAGTTTCATCTTACTGACAAATGATACTTTTTACTTTATTGGAAAAAATGACACGACCTTTCATTTTATTGATATTCATGTTAAGAATTGTTGCATAGATGTCTTCTGATTAAGTAGAAAATGGATATTTTTCAAATGCTTTCATGTTAATGATATAATATATAGAAATGAACCAAATAATCTATCTAAAAATAAATCAAGAACAAAATACATAACAAAAATTTTTAATGAAGAATGTTTTCTTATCAATCCTTTTCTTACAAATTAGGAAGTCAACCCTTGCAAAATTTTAAGATTTATTTAAAGAAAAGCGTACATTTTTATCCATGTTAGATTCTTTCTTAGAAGAACGACAATACATTTCTCTTCGGAAGCAATTTCCTGGGAAATCGATGATATTATTTTAATTTACAATGCTCCTCTTAAAAAAATACCTCAAAGTTGGATAAAGAATGCACACATCTTCAGAAAATCAGTTTGTCGGAATATTCAATTAATAAGAATAAATAACGTCGCAACGAAAAGTAATTTTCCACAAAACAGCAAGTCTTCGCAACGACCACGGTATTCAAGTAACCTAAGTAGAAAATATATGAATGAGTTTCCCGTTTACAGTTACCCATATGTCGGTTTAATCATTATTTATATTATTTTAAAAATTCTTCCGGTTTCGTCCTGAAAAATCACATTTCTTTGCTACTTTGTGACTTATACTCATTTGTCTCCCAAAATTAATACTTTGTTGTTGTTATTTGTTGTAATTTGCGTCATCCCCATGTTGTTATTTTTCGAACTTTTGTGTTCTCCTAATGTTACTCGAGGTATGTTGGGAAGTATTTGATTATCATTTGGGGAAAGGGTCTGAATAAGAATAAGCTTGTTTCTTCAGGATGGAATTTCTATTGTTATGGCTAATGAAAATGTGTTCATCAAGTGAAGAATTTTATCCGAATTTGATATTATTTAATGGATTTTATTTCTTCAGGGGACAAATACATATTTTATGTGTTCAGGGGATTTTAATAAAGAAATTTTGGTTAAGGTTTCATTAAAAATAGAAAAGAAAATTAAAATTGCAATTAAAAATATCACAGAAAATGTTGAATTTATTAAAATCTGTTTTATTTAGAATAAGTCTATACTGGGAATGGGCATAATAAATATCCTATAGAAAGTTATCATTGGATTTTAAGGAGTGTTTGAACCTTCATATGCTACTTTTCAAGAATATTTGTTACAATGCCAAAATAAAACAGACTGTGAATTTGTTACATATTTGCACATATAATGGAAATTTCATACATTAAAAAATATTAGAAAAACGTTTACTTCCCTGGTAAAATGATGTAGCCTTCATCTTACTGACGAAATCATAGTATTCCTCTTACTGATAAAATGATATATTTTTTCTCTTACCTGAAAAAGACGCGACCCTCACTTTACTGATATGCATGTTAAAAATTGTAGTATAGATTTCTTCAGCTAGGTATAATATGGATATTTTCCAATGTTTCATGTTAATGATATACTATATTGAACAATCAAATAATCTAGCTAAAAATTAAAGAACAAATTAAATAACATAAAATTTTAATGAAGAATTTTTTTCTTATCAAACTAGAAATCAACCTCCGCAAAATTTTAAAACTTATTTAAAGAAAGCGTACATTTTTCTCCGTGTTAGATTCTTTCTTAGGTGAACGACAATACATTTCTCTTCAGAAGCAATTTTCCAGGAAGATCGATATTATTTTAATTTTTACAATGCTCCTCTTAAAAATACCCCAATGTTTGATAAAGAATGCACGCATCTCAGAAAATCAGTTTGTCGGAATATTCCAATTAATAAGAATAAACAACGTCGCAACGAAAAGTAATTTTCCACAAAGCAGCAAGTCTTCGCAACGACCACGGCATTCAAGCAACCTAAGTAGAAAATATGGAGGAGTTTCTCCGTTTACAGTTACCGTATGTCGGTTTAATCTTTATTTATATTATTTTTGAAAAATTCTTTCCGGTTTCGTCCCGAAAATCACATTTCTTTGCTACTTTGCGACTTATACTCATTTGTCTCCCAAATTAATACTTTGTTGTTGCTGTTATTTGTTTGCGTCAGTTCCATGTTGTTATTTTTCGAACTTTGTGTTCTACGGTTACTCGAGGTATGTTGGGAAGTATTTGATTATCATTTACGGAAAAGGGTTCTGTTAATAAGAATGGTGCTTGTTTTTTCTGGATGGAATTTCTATTGTTATGGCTAATGAAAAGTCTGTTCATCAACTGAAGAATTCTATCCACATTAGATACTATTTTTAATGATTTTTTTCTTGAGGTGCAAGAGCATATTCATCATTATTCAGTGATTTTAATAAAGCAATTTTGTGAAATGTTTCATTAAAAAATGGAAATAAAAATTAAATCTCTGAATTAAAAATATTGCAGAAAATGTTGGATTTATTAAAATGTATTACCATTAGATTCAAGGAGATGAGGTTCGAACTTTCATATACTACTAAGAGTGTTAGTTCTAATTTGAGGTGATAAAATAAAAGGCTCTAAATTTTACATCTTTGCACATAGGATAAATATAGGTAAGATAAATATATAGACTAGAAAGCCGTTATTGATTCAAGGAATTTATACCTTCGTATGTTACTAAGAATACATTTTAAAACTGAGGATAAAATAAAGCAGACTCTGAATTTTTTACATATTTGCAAATATAATGGCAATTGTATATATTAGATTATTAGAAAAACGTTTCTGTTCAGATGTAAGATTAATGAATAAACCAAAAAAAATATTATTGATCTCCTTTTAACTACATTTCTAATTACATTAAAGTGTTTTAATTAAAGATGTTACATTAATTTTTCGTATTAATTAAACATTATCTTGTTCAAATATCAATGTTATGTTACACAAGTTTTTTTTTTTAAATATGGTTTATACATGAGAATATGGTTTATACATGTTTTTCAAATTTGACTCATATCTTAATAACGAAAATACAAATGAACCTGTTTTTAAAAACAAAACAAAAAACAAGGAAGGACTTTTATAAATATGTGTGAGGGACAATATGTGTATACAATAATAAGAAATATATTATATGTTACTAAATATAATAATTTATAATATTGCAAATACAATACAAGTTTTATTTTATAATGTTTCTTTTTCTGTTTATCATTGGAAACAAACACCTCGCATATAATTAAACAGAAACAATATCAAAAGATAAAGTTCTATCATTTTAAACCATTTACAACCACCATTTTACACACTTTATTTAAAAAATTCACTTTTATCGAGCACGAACTACGACGTAAACAAAAACCGTGTTTCTCGTGATTTCCAAACAACCACCTTTCACATCACCAATAAAAGGAACCAATTTCGGGAAATCTTTGCTGTGGAAGAAAGCGTTCCATTTGTTGTTGGCGACTCCTCCTTCTCCAGTTCCTGGACATGGAACTCTCTTCTAAAAAAAGAAGAACCACGTTAAGATCGCGTGACCTCACCAAAGGGGAAAACTGCGAGCGCTGAGGGTGATGGATTGACCATCACCTGAGGACCCGTCTGCGAACCCCGACCGATCGATCCCCAGGAGCGGTTACAGTGAGAATCAGTAAGACACACGTGTTTAGAGAAGTTATATGGATTTCGAAAAGGGCACTGCTAGTTGTAGTTGTTACAGTTAAAAATGTTAGATGGAGGGAAAGTTTTTTTAACAATAGAAATGTTTTTGTAAAGGGCTCAAGTGATTGAAATTGTGGTTGCAATTTTATACTATGGTAATGTATATGGAATGACCAAAAAGCATAAAATTTAACTTAAGAAATTTTTTAAATGTTTAATATTTTATTTAATCCATAGTTTTCATATGGTGCATGTCACGTAAAAAAAATTATATTAGTAGATTTTTTAATTGAATAATATCCATAGGAGGAAGACAGTGAGATTGGAATTAAAGATAAATGGAACGGACATTTAAATTCATAATTCATTTTTCTTCATTTCATTCATTTGTTCTAATTGATAGTTCTTATTGGTTTGTTGATAGTTCCCAATTTACGTTTGCCTTCCATATTTTTATTTAAATTACATTTAATATTATTTATTATAAATATAATACTTAATATCATTAAAAATAAAAATTCTAAGTTTGATAATGAATTAGAGATCAATTCAAAATGAACGGCATAATTTCGTATTTGTTCCTTTTCATATTGATAGGTTCTAAGTCGCATTTAAGATCTACTTATTTATATTTGTTTCATAAGTACAAATATTATTCAATACTTTTGTGGATGTACATGGAATTACCAAAAAAATCCTAAAATATCTAGACCTCGAATTACAATCACCAAGATGATTGAAACAATCTACATTTGAGAAATATATATAAAATATAAATTCCAATGCCTGTTGCAAGGATTTGTGGACAGTAAAGGAGAATCGGCGGAAATATCAAAAGGCACGAGTTCATTTGATTATTTAATTAACGTTGGAGGGCGTTTGAATTCGGAAGGCAAGCAAAACGTGCATATGAAGAGGTATGAATAGAGAGCAAGACTTAGTCCAACTACTTTTGTTAATTAAGCATCTGGTAGTCAAAGCCAACCAATAAAATTATTTTAGTTAGCCAATTGCGGAGTGTATGGATTGACGAACTAGACTGCACGGGGATAAATGTTAAATAAGCTATTGTGATGCGGGGTCAGAAGTGTTAGGGGCAAAACTTAATTTATTACCTATAGTTGTATTCAAGCGAAACATATCTAGCCAACTATCTCAATGACGTTAATCCATAGTTTTCATATGGTGCATGTCACGTAAAAATTATGTTAGTAGATTTTTAATTGAATAATATCCATAGGAGGAAGACAGTGAGATTGGAATTAAAGATAAATAAAAATGAAAAGTTCAAAAAACCTTCAAAGTTCAATCCAAAAAGTTCAAAGTAGAAGCGGAATGCGTAATCCAATATAAAATGCAATTCAATAAATATGTATGGTTAAGATATGAATCAATAAAGAAATTTTAATGAATTCCATGTATTTTTTCAAATAAAGAAATGCATTTATTATAGTTGGGATTAATTTTCGAAGTAGAAATCAGTATCGCTTGGTACAAAAGTTATAAATGTCCAACTGAGGTGGAAAAATGATCACGTAAAATTTTCAACGTTTACAATCCATGCTTTCAAACCATAGGAGTCGTTTATGTTTGTCTGGTATTGACAATACACTTGCCCAATGAAAAGGATACTAAGTTTTTCTTTCATAAGGTACGCAACTGGAGGGACAGTTACCCTTTAAAAGTATTTCTTGAAAGCATTATTTTTGTTATGCCCATCTGTGAGTTATTCTAGGCATACATTAATGGAGCTGGAAGCGGAATTCATAAAAAATAGACATGTATATACCAGTTAGATTTAAAATTGGATACAAAACTACATAAAAAATAAATATCAAAGATAGTTCTCTTCTTTTATGTCTCTAAATGTTTTGTTTGCTTAACTCTGTAAAATTTTCTTGAACATTTTTAAAATACTCTAATCATATAATGTTTATTTAGATACATTTTTAGTGAAATAAATTTAAAGAGATAATATTCTCTCTTGTTTTATTAATTACATTCCAAATATATTCTATTTATTTATAATTTTCAAACTTCCTAAATCAAATAGTAAACAATTTTTTTTTGTCACTTATTAAAATATTTGTTAAACTTATGATAAAAAATATTTTGGAAGGAAAAGATCTTTAATATTTCCTTAAAAAGTAAAAAAAAATATCTTGATAAAGTCGATTGAATCTGATAAAAGCCTTGAAAACTAAGAATTAATGTGTGCAATTAATGAATAAAATTTTTAAAAGATATCGTTTGCATTCCCACATGATGCCACATTAAATTTCAGGAATCTTGTGATATTGTCTTTTAATCAAATACCTTTTCATAAACTTGTTATAAAAACAAATTTATACGTAGAATTTTTTAATCGCGTCTGAAATTATTTGGATTGAAATGAATGACTCAATAATTTCTCTCTAGAATAAAAAAAATTACTTTCCTAAACTTCTGAAATTAGTCAAAAGTATAATTTTTTTATTAATCACTTAAAACTCTTGAATTTAACTCGTGAGAAAATTAACTTAAAAACTTTTCAACATTTTTTTCCTTTTGAACTAAGAAATAGAATTTAAGTGACTTAAGTATAAATAAATAAATTATGTCTTAATTTGGAATTCACAAATGTGGATAAAACTTTTATGTAAATTATGTTAAACTATACGTTATTTTTAGTACTGGTTTGAAGTTTTCGTTTTCAACAACAAGAAAAACATAGAAAATTTGTTGAATTTTATTTTATAGTTAAGCATAAGGAGACATATTTGTAAATGGAAGCATTCTTGAAGATTTTGTTAAGTCACTGGAAATTTGATTAGAAAAATATGTCTTTTATAGTATTAAAAATTGCCATGGAACTATTTGTGTAGAATAGAAAACATTAAAAAAAGGAGCTAAAATAGAAATTGAAAAAAGATTTATAAGTGCTAGTTTTTAAAAGCAGTCAAGCACTAATACTTCGGTATTACTTGAATTATTTGAATCTAATTACTAATTACTTTTAATTCCTTATTTAATAATAGCCTAATATAATTTTATATATTACCATTAGTATAACTTTTGAAAGACGACGTTAATATGATTTAAAGAACTGTAGTTCAACTCATAATAATAATGTAATTTTATCTTTTATTATTTAAAATAAAATATACCTATTTCGAAACAAACAAAAGATTTTATAAAAAGGAATATATTTTGATTGTCTGATATCATAGAATAATATTTTTAAAATTTTATTCATATAAAGTAATTTTAAAAGTAGTCAAGCACTAATATTTTGGAATTCCTTAATAGCAATAATAATAATAACCTAATAAGATTTTTGCATATTACCATTACTATATTTTAAAAGATGATTTTTAATATTACGGTAAAGAACTGTGAAGTTCAGCTCATTATAATAATACATTCTTCTGGTTTAATATTTAAAATAAAATATACATAAGAAATAAAAATAAAATAAAATATACATATAAATAAGAAAATAACCTACAATTGAAATGGGTAATGTATAGAACTGAAGAGAAGCAAATATCAGCAGGGCTGCGTGTTTTATGTTAGAACAATATAGAGTCACATGATAGGATCACGTGACAAATTATAAGAATATGATTGGATGGCCAGTCAAATGATTAACTCAGTGCTGATTGGATGGCAGGATCAAATGATTCTGGTTATTAGCAGCGTGAAAAAAGGCGATGTTGATATAGAAATTAAATGGATGATTTTTTTATTCCTTAGAAAAAAATGTGAGATGCATTACAAAGCGTGGAGAGTTTATGGAATATTGTAAACTATGATAAAAAACTCTTAGTAAAAATGAACTGGGAAATTAGAGATTAAGAAGGTGATGGTGTGGAAATGCATTAAAAAGCTTCTTTATGTCTCTCTCTCTCTCTCTTTACATACATACATATGTATATATATATATATAAAGAGATCAATGTTTAATATATATGTATATATATATATATATATATAAACATTTAAAAATTTTCTTGTGTTGTCAGAGGTCAAAGGGTGGTAACTTCAATGCAAAATTTCTGCTTGTTCTGAGGTCTGATTACGGTGGTTGTTCTTTGTTCTTGTTTTTACTTTCAAATAGAAGATTACGATTTTATAACGACTCAATTTGTTTGCGTTATTGTAGTGACGCTGACCCAAGTGTCATTTCAAGTTGCTTTTCCTTTTGCGTTCTTGCTGCAAAGCATAAAACTGGTCTTGAAGGGGAATATCTCTCAGCTTCTACTTGGTGTTCTATTAGAAGATCGTCGTCCTTTATGAGTCGAAAACAAGTACCTTTATAGGCTACTACTATTACTACTACCACACCATCTCACTGTGCCAAGAGTTGAATTCCCTTTAGGGAAAAAATGATGTAGAGGAAAATTTTAGTGAGAAGAAGGTTTGTTTAAAAACCAGGATGAGGAATAAGGATAAAAGCTACAATTATCTACTTGTCCGGAGTTCAGAGTTGAATCAAAATATTAAAAAATAATATTGCATTATAGGAAAAAAATTATAAGATTTAATAAAAACCAGGATGAGGAATAAGGATAAAAGCTGTGACAATTATCTAAATTGAACAAAATATTAAAAAAATTATAACAAGTGATTAAAGAAAAAAAATATTTTTTTCACTTTTGGCATGAAAAAGGATAATACAATTTTACAATTAACAATACAACTATAAAATAAAATAGAAGTAAGAATTTAAAAATATTAAAGCAGTATGATTAAAACTGAAACCTAACAAGTATGTTATGTTATAATATTACGAATCTTTTTTACAAAACTAAATAATATTTACTAGAAAACGTAGCGTGGAAAATATTTGTAATACACTACAATACAATATACACAACGACAGCATTTAATTATGTATAAAAAAAAAAAACAGCTGTATAAAATAATCATTATTACAATTTGTCAATGCATGGACTGAATAACCAGAGAGAGAATGTGCAGCCAGTAAAATTAATGTAAGAATTGATCAAGAAAGACAAAAAGCAGCATAAACCATTAACGAAAGTTTAATTAACGGATTTATTAACGATTTTATTATAAGACTCGATAATTTTATGACTAAAAATTATTTCTAAGAAAAGGAGATACTGGATAAGGAAAAATATAGAACTAAATAATTGTTCACAACATAAAATTTATAAATCAATATTATGAAAGAAAAATTAGGTAATTAGTGTTCATAAGATGTACATTAACGGTAGTGTAATTGTAATAGTTCAGGGAAGATTTGAAAAATAAAGAGAGAGATAATACATTATTTAAACAGCCAAATAACAATTAATTTGAGAAAGGTTTAAATTATGCTCAGGCGATGAAACCCAAGAAAACTCTGGTAGAAGTTCATAGAGATTCTGACATGCAAATCTTTATGGACTGAGAAATTTTTAAATGTCCACAAATACTTGATGATTTAATCGATGACCAAAATAAAATTGTCCTCAGTGCATATTTTCCATTTTTGGACTACAGGTTAAAGAAAAAAACTTCTTTGCCAAAGGAGATGGGAAAAAAAAAACAAGTTGTTTCAAATAGCTAGACTGCAAGTCTTTTACTATATTCCCAAAATCTGAATAAAGAGCCATGCACATATGTAAGACGCTATGTGCTGTATCGCAAAATGTTTTGGGGAGAAATTTTAAAAAATCAAAGTAAAAATATAAAACTCTGTGTGTGATCAGGAGGGAAAAAAAAAGCTTTCGTTACACTTCGTCTTGTCACAGGATGTCTTGTCAACCAATCATCTAATCAACTTGAATAGTGGTCTTTTCAACAATCTTTATAATCTTTATGTATAGGTGGATTTAGGACAATTGGGGCGTTGCCTTTTTACGCTGGATTTCATTGTTGCATGATACTAAGAAGAAAGTTACAAATTGGAAGTTTCAACCATGGATAATTTTTACTATCAGTTATCTTTTGTATTGAGTTTGGAGTTGTGTACCTATTCTGTCTGCATCTGTGTTCTGTGGACAGCATTTGAGAATTAAATAATAGAAGAAGAATCATTTAGAATTTTTTTTTAATTTCGCAAAAAAGTAAAAGTTAATAACTTAAGAAAATAAATCTCTCACTTTTATAGTTTAGATTTATAAGAAAAGAAAATTCTAGCTCATACAAATAAGAATATAATAAGATGGAATAATTAATAATTCACGTGCTAGTATCTTAAAATTCTAGTCCTAGATTGGTAGCAGAAATATATGCATGTCTTAATTTTAATAATTTGTGAATTCCTTGTAATTTTTTTGTTATGAAAGTTTAGTTTTTAAACATTTCTTTCCTATTTTATTTTAATTTTTGTTAATCTTATGATGTTTTTTTGTTATATAGAAAAATAGTTTTAACAAATTTCTGAAAAATGTAAAGTAATTTTTATGTTTATATGTTATTGATTTTAAAAAATTATAACTAATTCTCAAGTGAATTTTTTTTGGGATGGAACTAAACTTTAGTTAAATTGTTTAATTTAAAAAAAAATCTTTACATTTCGCTATTGTTGTTTTAAAAATTATATGTTTATATCTAGTTGGATGAATCATTAAAAATTGACTCTAAATGTATTCATCAATGTTTTAACTGTTGAAACCAGCTACTGTTGAACTGTTGTTGTAAGTTTAAGTATTTCATGAGAAATGTCCTTGAAAATAGATAAATTGTCTCAATTATTTTTGTGTGTCCCTACAAAAAAACCCTCACTCAATATAAAGTAATAATAATAAATAATTTATAATTAATAAAAAACAACTTCACCTAAAATAATTTAGTATAATACAATTAACTATTTCTTTTAATTCATTGAACCATTTCATAATTAATGCTATTTATTTAACCATTTTCTTTCTTAATTTTATTCATTTAGCATTTAGTTAAATTTTAAAAGAATATATTAAACAATTAGGTTTATCTTGTGATTTTTAATATAGAATCTATCGTGAGATTTATATTAAGTATTTTACCCTAAAATAATTTAATAAAAAAAACCAACAGAGAATATTTTTTTTTGAAATTAATAAAATTTTCCTTTATATTAAACCATATTAATTGCATACAATTCATAACAAATTACAAAACGCTTCCTTATTATTATGAATAGTTTTTCTTTAAAATAAATCGTATAAACTTAAAATATACATTAATATATTTCGAAGTTGCCGCTATATATAACTTTACAAATATACTATTATTTGAAAACACTTTAAATGCAGAGTACTTAACAACATTTGATAAATTTAGACGTCGTTCAATTTGTAAATAACGATCAATAGTTACTGCATTAAAACGAACGCAAACTTAAATGTTAAAAGTATTTAAAGGCTTGTCTTTCAAACTCTATTATGCTATTACATTTTCTGTGGGGCCCATTCATCTTAAACTTTGCATTGAAAGTTTGGTACTGACTGGGAGACTATAATCTTTTTTTTGTAGCCTAACTCAATTTAAGATATTTGTAAGTGCGATGAATTTTACAATTTAATATGTTGAATTCTGAATTTGGTGAATTATTTGCAACTTACGAGTATTATTTAAATGTCAGAATGAATGAGTTCAAAGGAAAATTCAGATTAATCAAAGCAGCATTCAATAAACTTAACTTTCAAATAAACTTTACTTACTGCAAATAAATTCGTTAATCAATGTCAAACGGCTAAAGCCGCAAATTGTTGAATTACCAATCTGATAGAAGCCGAGTTCGAAAGCCCATAAAAGAAAACAAATAATAAACTACGAGACTCTAAACAAAAAGAGAGTATAAATCTTGTGTTGGGCAAATTCTTCGGTTGGCTTCGAGAACAGAGGAAGGAGAATGCCAACATTGTAGTATTCAAATCCTCCTTATATGTACAATATAATCTCTCCTTCCTATTTCCTTCTGGATAACGCTGAATCTACTTCATTCATGTGTATAGAGCGGCGAATGCTCTCAAGTTAAGCCGTCTGTGTTCTTTTAAGTGAGGGCACGTTTGGGTACATTTACGTGGATAAACAACTAAGGAATCATACGATGCATATTTATTGAAAAAATATATGCAAGAAAAACATATGACGTCGCATACGGTGCATGAAAAATAATCCTTAAAAGAACAAGAAACATCGGTAATTGTATTTTATGTGCCATTTATATAGGAAGGTGGTCAAAATGATGTAGAGGTAAGCATGTGTCCAGCAGTATAGTGGCTAACTGTAGCGGAAGTAGCATGCAGATAAGAAACAAGAAAACAGAAAATTAAAAGGTTCTTGAAGAGAATATAAATCCGTAGTTCAGCAAATTCTTCTATAGGCCTCAACGGGTTAAGGGGAATGCCAACCTTGTGATATTGTACGTATCCTTCTTATATGTGCAGTATAACAACCCTTTCCCTCTTTATTTCCTCCTTAATAACGCTGAATCTACTTCATTTCCTGAATACATAGTGGTGAATGACTTCCTGTTCAAATGCCTAAGTGGGTGCATGCTTGGTAGGTGTACACTTCGAAGGATAAAGGAACAACATGAAGAATAGTTTTGAGGAACAACCTAATGAACAACACAATGTATAGTTTTTTGAGATAAATATGTAAGAATAAACATATGACGTCACATTTACACAAACATATAACGTCTGTTTAAAATGCTTTCAAACAAGTAATATAAAAAAAAAAAAAAATTTTTAAGTCAATTCCTACTTTTTTTCTCTATATTTGCAGAAAGTCCTTTATAAATAATTTTCACTCATTTTTAAATTTATCTGGTGCCATCTATTGGTAGATATATGCAACTTAAATCTAAAAAAACTAAAATTGATTAATTGAATTTAATTACTGAATTAATATCTGAAAAAACTATATTAACATCAAAGTGTCATCCTCCACAAGTTCAAAAAAATGTATTTGAATCTGAGTGGGTGAATAAAAAGTATTTTATGAATGATTGAAAATTTGAACAAGATATATATATAGGAGAGTGTGTGAGCTAATAGAAGGGAATTGAAAAGGTTCATATTTTGTGCACTGGAGTTGACGCCATACCTTTTCTCAGCCTTTTTTTTTTTTCCAAAACTATGCAACGTTAAATTTAAACAATTATAAAAAAAAGATTCTCCTACTGTAGATCTACAAAATAAATCTATATTTCATCATTCATTTACAAAATGATACAATGCGCTTAGGTTTACAGATATTTGTATATATATATATATATATACATTTAAAAAAAACGTTGGTTTTATGAATGAGCCTTTTTTCGCTGCATGGTTAACTACACCATATCAACACAGCTGAAACTGCTACACCACATCGTATCAACTACACCACATCATATCATTACTTCAGGTATTACGACAGTACATCAGAATTACAGGGACTATTATATCACATCAATATTGCAGGGTCTACTACAACACATCATCATTGTAGGGGCTATTACGGCATCAGCATTACAGGGTCTCTACTACGCCACATCAGCACTGAAGAAACTACTAAACCACAATTAATACTGCAGGGACTACTATTAACGCTTAATATACAAAATGATAATGATATTTTTGAATAAGAACATTATTTTGGAGGACTAAATTTGTTTGCTATCATTTGGAACTAACATTCCCAGAAATGCACTCAATTTCTTAACTATATTATCTTTTCAACAAAGTGTATTAATACTGAAAACAAAATTTTTGTTAAAACCGATAGATTAATACTCATGTTTAATAATATAAATGTGCTGGGTTGTGAAATTTAGTTTTTATGTATATAAATAAGGTAAATCACCGTTTGGGGCATATTATGTCCAAAATAATCATATTATTTTGATAACATGTCTTATCAATATCGTCGGATTATCAAAATAATATAATATATACACAGTCTGTCACATAATGTGACCACCACCTACTTTCGACGTCAACGTGAAATAACCAATCACAAAAGGCAGGTGGCAGCACATTTGCAGTGGAGTGTATATAAAGGATGTCCTAGGGCATTGGAAAGCATTTCAATCGTTGGCGTAATGCAGAAACGTAGCGATTTATCCAAATGTCCAAAAGGGCATGATTATTGGTTTTCGGCCAAGGTGGAAGCATTTCGGAAACGAGCTAATTTTGTGAACTGTTCGCGTGCCGTCGTTTAATGTATATACCGTGCATGGCAAAATGGCACTATCCAAAATCAGCGACGTGGCACATGTGGTGCACCACGGGCTATAGATGACAGAGGCGAACAAAGGTTACGCAGATGCGTTTCTGGTGAATAGACGATGCACCTGTTGACCAACTGACCACACCGTTGAACCAAGGAGCTACCAATAGTGTATCCTCAACAATGGTTCAGCGAACGTTGCTGCATGGGCGTCTGCAGCAGGCGCCTGGTTAATGCACCCCTATGCTGACAGCTGTTCATCAGCGACGAGGCTGGAATTTTCACGCCAGTACCGACATTGGACGTCGTCAGGTGGCTTTTTCCTGATGAATCACGTTTTAGCTCATCGGACAGATGGACATTGGCGTATACGGCGGAAACGTCTGAACAAACACCCTGCAATAATTGCCGGAAGGAACCAAGCTGGAGGAGGGAGCATTATGTTTTGGAATGTTTTCGGCCATTCACTGGCTGCACTCATCATTGTGGAAGGCATTGGATCAGCACAATGCATCTGTCTTTTTGCGGACCATGTCCACCCCTACATGCGAATTATTTTCCTCAGAATGACGGCATCTACCAGCAGGACAATGCGAGGTGTCATACCGCTCTGCAGTGTATGTGCGTGGTTCGAAGAGCACCAGCATGAGTTTACCGTACTCCCTGACCAGCAAACTCTGGTTTAAACCCAACCGAGAAATCTGTGGGACCACCTTGATGGGACCACCGTGCTATTTAATCTATAGTTCCTTATATAAGACTCGAATACATTTTACATTATTACAAATTGATTTACTAGTACCTTTTATTTTATAGTGAAGTTATTAAATAGTCATAAAATTGTGATAAAATCCCAATAAAAAAGTTTATAAAATCCCAATATTTTAAAAAATATTTTAACTGATAACTTAGGATAATATAACTTTTTGAGAAGGTTAAAAATATTCTAAGTTATAAAGTTATTAATTGTAAAACAATTTACGGACTACATATTTTGAATTAAAATTAAAATCCTGAAACAAATAATTCTAAACTATAGTTACGTATACGTGTTCTAATAAATAGTAAAAGAAATGATAATATATTTGAATAACATAAAAAATAATATTTAATTAAGATAAATTATTTAGTTAAACATGCTAATTGAAATTTTTAACTATTTCTTTTTTGCTTAACGTTTTATGAATAACTTAAATGTGATATTTTTAATAATTTCTATTTTAGTCATAAAAATAAAAAATAAAATTATCAAAACCCCAGAGGATATGTTTAACAGGATTACATTTATAATTTAAACTAATTAATGCAAATTTCATACTGCATTTCAACCGACAAAATAAAAATTTTTTTGAATAAATTTTAGTCAGACATGCATATTCACATTTCATAGACATTTAAAAACTTTTTTTTTTTCTTATTTCGGGTAGCAGTAAAAATCGTCTCCTCGCTGATTATATTATTTACGAGGACCTCTAAAGGGTGGTTATTGGTTTTAAGTTTTCGACTTTCCAAAAAAGTTAGCTTAAATTCTTTTCTTGATATAAATGCAGGAGATAAAAAAAGTAAACTTGCATTTTTATGTTGATACATATTTTACATGCTTTAATTTATTTAAATATGATATTTAATTGCGATTGATTAAATCGAATAATAATATACAACTACCAGAATTATTATCAAATAGCACGAATATTTTAAAGCATTATTATTCGATTTAAAGATAGAATCGTTTAGAATTTCTGTGCATCTGTTATAATGTAATGGTTAAAAGGATATTCCTTTAAACTTGGATGATATTAAAATATATTATTATAATCTAATGACAAGAATGTCTGTATATTTCATAATGAAGTTTCGAATTTAAATGAAAATAATTATTTGAAATGAACACACAAATCCTTGTTTGCAGCTAAACAATATAAAATATCTAATCAAACCTTTGCTAAAGGGCGATATGATATTTACGTCATAATATTCTTTCTCTTTTATGTCCTTATTTCGTTTATCCAGTGACTTTCTAGTATAAAAATATATATTATGCGGCCTGCACTGTCCGTGCGACTAATCGCCTGGCGCTCGGTTGCCACAGGTCTCAGGTTCGAGTCCCGGCCATGGATGTTTGTAGGGTTCGAATCCATTTTAAACCGTCGGTGCCGGTTTAATAATATGACTGGATCGTTGAGTGTAGCCTGAAGAAGAATCTAAGAATAAAAATTCACAACATTGAAATACAATTTTTTCCTGCATACTTTTAAAAAAAAAGTTTCTTGTTCTTAAAAAATATTACATACACTGAAAAACAGAAGTTTAATCTTCAAGAAATTTGAAATTATTTTGAAGAATTAACGTTTTCGTAAATTTCAAACAATTTCCCAAACGATCTTTGAAACGCAATAAAAAAAAAAATGACTGGCAAACTGAAAAGATAAAATTTGCAAAGAGTTTCTACATTTCTTTCGGGGTACTAAAAAAAGTAATTTATATGAAATTAATTTCAATGTCTGAAAGTCTAAAGATATTGCGTTAAATATATCACGTCAATATATTTGTTTTAGGAACACTGACTATATTTTTTTCTATTTTGTGTTGAAATATCTTCCAAATTTCAAACTTAATCTTATACTAAATCTTCTATTTAAATTTTATACACTTTGTAACACCTCTAACAGATATAATTAAGATTGATCTGTTTTGCTACGATTTTTTACATCAGTAAATCATGGATCCTTTATAAATTCCTGCAGATTATCAACTAACGATGATCTGAAGATAATGAATTTTAGTTGATCCTTGGGGATAATTTCTATTTTGCATGACGTTATCAGGAAGATATCGAGCAATAGTTCTGACTGTCCAGCAGTCGCCATTCAAAACTCAAATCGAATCGACATTACTAATCGGGACACTAACCGCGCCTTTTTGCTCTTCAGGCTCGTAAATATTTTAGATTCTTTCATTTATGACCTTTGATTAAATGGGTAATTTTAAGAATGTATATATTTTTTTCTTTTTAAAACAATTAAAAATTAATCCCGCAAGATTACATTACATTAATAATGCATGGTAAAAATGCAAATTAAATATATATTTTTGCCCTATACTATAACAAAACAAACATATTTTTACGTAAACTGGCTAGTAGTTAATGAATGAAAATTAGTCTTTATGAAAACCTCTGAGCATTCACCAATTTTCCTGATTTTATATTAGAGGCAAAAATATAGCTGTTTAACTTAAGCTGAATGTATTTTTGGGCAGTAACTGGTGCATGTCAAGCCATAAGCCTACAAAATATTTTAGAATGTTTTAAAGTTATTTTTCCTCGTCTTTTAATTATGGTAACTCTAAGAAATTTTATTTAGCTATTATTTTTATTAAAAGCAAAATTAATTCCGCAAGATTGCATTAATAATGCACGTGTAAAATGAATAAAAACAATGATTTAAATATACATTTTGCCAAAGCAATATATATCTTACAAGTTAGAACCAATAGTATAGCTACTGAAAAGTATTAAATTCTATTAAAAATTCTTAGTCTTCAACTGTCAATTGTCTCGCCAGTTTTATATTATGGAAAACGTAGCAGTTTAACTTAAACTGACTGTATTTCCGTATATATGTAATTTTAAAATGTGAAATGTCTGAATATAATTCTGAATAAAATAATAAGAACTATGCCCTATACTGAATATTTTCAACATTGTTTAAAAAAGACTTTCCCAACATCTATTTCAATTCAAAATAATGCATCGAAATATATTTGATGGAATATTATAGCCAAAATACAGCTCAAGTCACATTCAAATCTTTGGAAATGTTTCCTACATCAATATTTGAAATTTTACTATGGTTGCTATTATAAAATATAATAAAATGTAATTAATAACACATGCATATTATAAAATTAGTGATTCCCCCTATATTGATCATATACATTTTTTTATTGAATAAAACATTTTTGCACAGATATTTTATCTAAAAACAGTTTGAGACAGATTTTATTTAATAAAATATCTGGCTTGATTTTTTATTTCATAAAACGTCTGACATTTTATTTAATAAAGCATCTTTTTTGTAGAGATTTTTATTTAATAGTGCATCTTGCCGAGATTTTTATTTAATAAAACATCTTTCGTAGAGATTTTTTATTTTAATAAAGCATCTTGCACATATTTTATTTAATAAAAATTTTGTATATATTTTTCTGATTTAATAAAACGTCTTGCTCCAATTTCTTATTTAATAAAATGTCTTGTCAGATTTTTATTTAATGAAACATGTTGCTTACTTTTGTTAAGCATCTCCACAGATTTTTATTTAACTAAACATCTTAATAAAACATGTTGCATATATTTTTATTTAATAAAAATATCTTTTACTGTAGCCCTGCACTTATTTTTACATTGCCAATGATTTTTTTGTGGCTTATTGCATTGTCATATGCATTTTACTTAAAGAATAGTTTAGAAATAGTTTTTATATTTTGCCCAAAGATAAAACATGGAATAAAATCCATATTTAGTTGATAAAAAGTAAACATTTTATAAAAATAAATGAAAGAAAAAACATTTTTGAAAAAAAGAAATGGAAAAAAAATGAAAAAATAATGTTTCAGTTTTTTCATTTTATTGTAGACTAGAGAGTATCCAATTCTCTGACAGTAATACCCTAGATAATATGATTCATATTAAAAATTTTCTCACTCTATCTTATTTTTGTATAGATAAAAACGTGTTTCATTTAAAATTGTTTTGGAAGATTTTGGTAAATAAATATATTAAAATGAATACTGCCAGTCCGTTTTCTTTGATCAAACACTTATTTTAGAAAAATATTTTTCAATGTGAAATACAAAACAACTATAAAAATGAAACCTTTTACTAACCACTTTTGCACGGTTTCATTACAAAATCTAACCCACGCCATAGCAATTCATTGGTTGATAAATATAGAACTTATTATGTACAATTTAATAAAACCCCATTAAATCGCGTTTACTTTTCATTATATATATATAAAGATTATATTTATTATATATATGCATATATATATATATACATTTTTTATTAGTATATATATATTTATTGTAAGTGTAAGGAAATTTTAGTTAATTTTTTTGGTAAGTCACTTAAGATATGCTGCTCTATTCCATCCCCTCCGAGTGATTTATGGATAAGTTTGTCGCCATTCTTTCTCCCTCAATACCATAACTACTGCTGAGGCAGATGAACAAGAGTCATTTATTCCTGACACCGATACAAACCACTCGATATTTCCCTTATTCAGCATCGATGGCTTAATTTGTTAGGATGATTCACAATCAGGGGTTGTTTGCCGTCAAGGAACATTATATTTCCCCTGCTTATTTACTCAAAAATACAAAAGCATCGTTAGGGGGTTATATTCGATTGAGACATATTGAGAAGTAGGAATTTTTTAAGATGGAAAATATAAAAAGGGAGAGATAATTATTGGTTTGATTGGAAAAAGAAACTTTAAAAGGTTGAGAAAATAAATTTTGATAATTCTTCATTTAAAAAAATAATTTTTATGGCTTTATGTGTCAGATAGGAATAGTTCAATCACCGACTTTACGGAAACTGGCATGTCTTCAAGGACACATCTTAAGGTGCGGTGTAATAAGGGAGAATGGTAGTCTGAGGTTACACAATTCATGCACCTTTTATTCCTGTAATTAATTAGATTCGAATTTTCCACTCTAATTTCATTTTTTTTTTATTTTATAAAAATGCATTGGTATATGTTGTTGAAATAAATAAATAAAATTTTTATTAAAAAAAGCACATTTTTTAAAATGTGAAAATAATTTTATATTTATTTACTTCTAGAGATTATATGAAAAATGAAACCAAATATAATTTATAATATGTTTCCCACTAAAACTAAACGAATAAAGAAAATACTTTATTAAAAGAACATGCTGGAGTTCACTATTTTTGAATGTAATGTTAAAAAATATATTGTTGCAAGTATCAGTTTTATTAATTTTATTGTGAGACTCTAATAATTATTTCATATTTATTTAGATTATAACAATGTTTTAAAATAAAAAACTTAATTAAAGACTGAGATGTGTCTTAACAACATATGTTTAAATTGCAATAAATATTTTTTTTTTAATTTTTATTAAAAAGTAATAATAAATTTTTGAAAAACGTGAAAAGTAATTTTTAAACTTATTTGCCTCTAGCGAGATTACTTGAAAAATGGATTTTTTTCAGGATTAATAATTAAATAAAACCTTCAAAAATGTTACTAGGAATTAAATGTCAACTTTGATTCCAGAACTTTAAAAAAATGTCAGGGATTTAATATTCTGTTAGTAATTTAAACAAAACTGTATTGAATGAAGTCTTCATTTAAAATGCTTCTTTCTCACATTTCTTTAAGTGATATTCCTGATTTCTTTGTTATTAAATCGTTCAATATGCCAATCTTTTTTTTACTGTAGAAATAAAGTATTTAATTTTTATTATTACAGTTAGAAATTTTTACGGATGGACACAGCAGATATTAAAAAGGATTTTACAACATGCCAAGCAGAAATATTTTTACTTTGAAATAAATAATCACAAAAATAAAAAATTAATGCTAGAATTGCACTTCTCTTTTGATAAAGTCAGTTACTTTTTTCTATTCGAAAAGGTTTTTTAGAAACAAATGAGGTACAAATTGCTTTTATGATTGAATATTTGAGTTTATGTTGTTGCAAAGCAAAATAAAGGATATAACAGGAATACATGGATTTGCGGCTCCTTGTCATATCCATCACACTCTTGATATGCTACAGGCGCGTCTTATTAGCTTCTATTGCAATATAATGTTGGAAATACTAATAATTTTTCTTTTTAAATACCTCTCAATTGTGAAGGTAGATTTATTGACGCAAGAATAGAAAATATGTAGCTACAACAATAGGCGAATGCAGCCACAATAATTACACACATGTAATCACTACAATGGCAAACATGTAATCACAACAATAGCATGAAATACATTTAATTCATTGTATATTTAAAATAGCGAACTCATTTATTTATAACAATGGCAGACATTTAGCGACAATAAAGGCAATAAGTAATCTTAACAACGACAATATTTACCATACACCCACAAAACAGTAGATATTTAGTTACTATCAAAATAACAACAGACGCTCTACAACAGTGTATATAATGCGCCACAACAGCGCATATAACGCGCTACAACAGTATATATAACGCGCTATAAGAGTATATATATATATATAGTATGTAGTCACTAACAAAATAGCAGCAGATACTCCGCAAACAAGATAGTCAATGAAATTGCAGATGTGTGATCACAACAATGTCAGATTATGTAACAGCATCAATGACAATGTGTTACAACAGTTGCAGACATATAAAACACAGTAATGGCAAGTAATAATAAATGTTGTAGTAACATTGTTACACACACTCTCTGATGTGTATCTATAATAAAAGTATATATATATATATATATATATATATATATATATATACTTTCTATATATATATATATATATATATATATATATATATATATACTTTTATTATATATATACACATGTATGGCAACTTGATCTATCGTTTAAAAATGTCAAGTTGGTAGTTGTAGTTTATGCGTTTTGCATTGTTAAAATAAATGATATATTTGTGTCAAAATTTTTATTTCAATTCTAACATTTCAATAATCATATTCATCTTTATTTTTCCTTATTTTTCGGAAACCGAACATTCGCGTGAAAGTTTCGAAGTTGCATATTACGCAGAATTTAGCGAATATTATTGCACGCCTTTAAAGGTAGAATACACTCGTATTCATGGCCATAATCTGTACTGTATGGGTGACTAAAATAGATGTGATTTACTTTCAAAGTGAGGTTCTAAAGGTTTCTAAAGAATTACCTTCATTTAATTTCTTTATTTTAAGTTGAAGCTTTTAAAAACATTGATAAATTTGAAGACAATTTTTATTAATACAATTACATTATTTTATTAATACAATTTTATTAATACACATGAAAATTATATTAAATAACTAGTTGACCCGGCAAACGTTGTTTTGCCATATATATTATTTCTATAAAATATTTTTTTTAGTTAAATAAAAAAATAATAACTTACTATAAGTGTGTGGAAATGTGGGTTATGATTGGAAGAGGAATGGAACGTTCAGACAATGACTGCCTGTAAAATGATAATACATAACCATTTATTTATTTCATCCTTTATAATTTAATAAATTAACAAATATATTTTAAATTAGATTATATAATAGCTGTATATATATCAAAAATAGTTATCTACATATTTACTACTAATTACGGCAATTAAAAAAATTATCAACATCAATCTCTAAGTGCAATGGAGTGTACAATATTTTTGGTAAGTCCGTCTTTAGCCAACACAAACAAACTGGATGGTTTACCCATACGTGAATATGCCAGGATAGTTGTCTGTGGAAAACCAAATCTTAGCCACAAACAGACATCGTTTCCTTTGACTTATTGATTGTCATTGCGAAGGCCAATCTAATTGGAAATTGAATACGTTTTGAATTCAATTGGCACATAATGTGGGAATCATAAGGATAACTACTTACCATTTGCGTCTTGCTGGCATTATTAACTGTAAAAAATAACACATAAATATATCAAATTAAAGTACTTTAATGGTGAAAAAACAAAAATATAATTGTATTTTTAACGTGAAAACGAAAGTCACTAACAGTCATAAAATTTTATCTCTCTCTTTTAAAAATAAAGTTTATGCTTTTGATAATCTTATGCTTTCGAATTGCAAATAACACTTACACTTTACTGGAATCCCAGTTCCGCCACAATAAAGTAAATTATAACACACACATTTTTTCTTAGAACAGTAGTAAAGTTGCCAGAAGATTTTTGTAACTAAGCATTAACACACGCTACACGTGTAAATATAATTTAACTACGTGCAATGAATAAAAGTTAACAAAACATTAACTTAAGATAACTTAAGACATTTAACACGCTACACGTGTAAATATAATTTAATGCTACACGTGCAAATATAACGGTATTTGTTCTCTTATTATTTTGATTTACACCTTTAACGATAAACCCACGTATATTCATTTAACACGTAAATATTTCTCTCTTTCTTTACCCTTAAAACTATTCCCACAAAAACGTTGCGCATAATATATACACAGGTAGCAACGGCCGATGCTGGCGCGAGAGTTCACAACACGTGTTGATTTCTTATATAAGATCACTTAATTAAATAAAAGTAAAAAAATGAAGTCGATTAAAGACTTTTTAATTTTTGCTTTAAACGCACGTGCTGTAATGTTATCATGACTAAAAATTAAAACACTCTGCATTGTTTTGCCAAAAGAAAATTTAAAATATTTAGGGGTGCAGGGCCACTTGGGGTTTAAAAAATAAGATTAAGACCGATCTCGCAGACCTACCAAATATGCACAAAAATTTTCATAAGAATCGGTCAAGTCGTTTCGGAGGAGTTTGGCAACAAAGCACTGTGACACTGAGAATTTTTATATATTAAATAAAGTTATGTCATTTAATATATCTAATTTTAAAACTGCTAGCTACTTTTAATTTCAGTAAAACAAAATTCAGTGTTACTTCTGCGGTACATCATAATATAATATATTCTATGTGTTTTTAATTTACTGCACAAATATATTCTAAAACAGTGCACAGCTGCGCAGTGTGTGGCAGTTAGTAAACTGCTATTTGGCACATTTTTTACTTTTGCGAAAATACTTTTAAGACTTCAGATTCCTAACACGGCAATTGCGTTTTCAGTTTTTATTCCTACACTAGGTTTTATTCACTAGTGGCTGAGATTACAATAATAATACTTTTAAAATTTATGAATAAACTTACTCCAACAAACAAATTACGAACTAAAAATATCATGAGTTGAATAAGAAAACAAGGTAAACTTAAGCTTGTTTTGAGATAAAACATATCTTATACGAAATTCCTAGGCCTCTTGTTAAAAATTTATAAGCCAGATTTTTATACGCACTTAATAATTAATTTTGTTCCTCGGCCAGATAGTTATAAACTGTTTCTACGTGGATTTATGATTGCTCTTTCTTGGAAAATCTTTTTTTTTCCTTTGCATATTAATAAACTGGCAGGAATTTATTTTTAGTATATTAAAAAGTAATTTTTGTAAACCTGCATTATATACTGCAGATCATGGTGAGATTCACCATGAAGGGGGAGTAGGGAAAGACATGAAATTTGTATCATACGCATTATAGCGCTTATAAAGCCATCTATCTATATATAAGGATTTCTGTTATATATTTTTTAGCAGCTGACAAACACTTAGACCCAGTTGGCCTCTTGGATGGCATAAGAACAAGCGCTGCACCGACGTTACTCACTTAGCACTACCCAGAGGTGAGTGTAGCTTGAAGATAAACTAGACGTAGAGTAACAATGCCCCCCATAACGCTCTGATTCTGTTATGCAGGGGACCCTATGGCTTAAATTATGGATTCCAGATCACTACAAACATCCATGGCACCGCTGTTAAATAAATAGAAAAGTCTGCCTTTAAGTATGAAATTGTTTTTAATGGGTTTTTTTTTTTTTTATGTGGCATGTTTTAATATACCTCCTAGAAAATTGCTGCTTCAATAATGCACTTTTCTGGGTTTTTTTGACAATGGAAAATTGTGGCGTATAGAAGTTGCTGATTATACTTCAGAGGAATTTGGTATTCGTGTCCAAGCTAACTATTTGCAATTAATGCAATGCAAGCAAATGCTCATGCTTAAAAATGAGTGTCAATATCTAAAAAACGTTTTTAATATTTTTTATTACAATTTTCAATGTCATACGTATGAATTAAATTTTTCTCCCTCACCACAATTAAGAAAAATCATCAATTTATTGGCGAGAAAATTAGAACATGCCTCTCAGATATGTTTTTCAAACAAGCATTTAATATATGGCTAAGACTTACTTGAGGTTCATGTGACTCTTAAAAAAGAAGAATTATAAATATATATAAATAAAAATCAAGGTTTTCATTTTATTATTTTTTTCATCACTTTGCTTTTCTGTAATTATTTGTATGTATTTATTTTAAATATTATAACATATTTCTGAAAAAATATCTTTATAGTACGCCTACAATTATTTGAAGGATTTTTAAATCTCAGGTTTAAAAAGTTTAAAAATACTGCCCTAGAAGACTTGTGCGGGGCCTATACCCTAATGTGTCCCTCAGGGTGTACGCGATGTGTTTTTCTCTACGATACTTGTTAAGAAAAGCACATAAAATTGCTGTAAACAAAATGTTTTTTACTAAATAATACAAAAAAATATGCAAGTCTGTTTTACCAACACTTTTACGTTCTGGATTAACATTTTTACGAATGGATATTACAAACTTCTATTTCTTCTGCATGGCGCATGTGAATAATATATACATCATCATCAGTGGCTGCAATAGCCCAAGGCCGTCTGCCTACTAACTTGAATTTCGAGATAGGAGACGGGCAATGGGGCCTAGGTCTTTTTGTTTACGGGTAGAATTGTCCAGCCCCTAAGCCCAACGTTCTACAGTCATGTTGGTAGACCGGGAGCTACGGTTTAAAGTGGATTCCCAACCACTACAGACACCCATGGCACCACCGGGGCTCGAACCCGAAACTTGTGGCACCCGTGCTTTAGAGCGAAATATTAAATTATTACGACTAACATTTTTAAACTGAACCAATTTAAAAACCAAACCTTATTATTTGTGCACTTGGATAGTATAAGCGGAATCAAACACTTAAATGCTCATTAAATTTATGTAATATAACATCAAATTCTTTATGTGCATTTATATTATTTTTATTATATATAAAAAAATAAAAAACAGAATAATTTCAATTTTTTTTCCACAATATGTCCACTATGCTAAGTTCCACTAACCACATGCGAGGCAGTAGCCTTTACAAGTTTTTGCATTGCAGTAGTGTATTTTCAAATATAGAAAACATTGAGTTTTTACAGTTAAAGCTTAAAAAGCAATCAACTGCTGTTGACATAAATATTTGTATACTGTCAGCTTTTATGTTTCCATGGTGAAGGAATTCAACCTAATTCTCGAAGGAATAGGCCTATCTGTTGACTGTATTGTGGTAGACAAATAGCATGCGATTTCTACGAAGTCAATGTTTTAATCCTCTCTATGTTTGAGGAATTCAGAAAAAGAAAGCATGGAAGCAATTTCGTTAATGAATTAAAAAAAATTCCAAATATTTAACATGTGTCTGCTTAAAAATGCAAATATTTATATATTTTTTGTAAAGATTGTATCCTAGTTTAGAAGAGTATGAAGATTTAGACTAATATTGGAGTTAAAAACAATACCGTAATTTACATCCTGCTGTTCGTAGAATTAAATTCAGTAATAGCAACTCAGGTTTTAATTCAGTAAACAAGAAAAGTTTACTATGTGAAAGTTAAGCCGAATAATTTCTACAACATTTTGGGGAATCAATGAAATCCTTCTTATAGTAACAAACGAGTATTTCTATAATCTCTTTATAGCATCATAATCCCTAATGCATATAGCCTATAGCATCTAATTTATAGCATTAGATGCCATAAATGTTAAGCAAGATATAATGCTAAGGCAAGGATGCTAAGCAAGATAGTTTATAGTATTAGATGATATAAATTAATCTTTTTTCTTAATATCTAACTTTTTTCTGTCTAATAAGGTTCTAAAACTGGAAGATTCTGTGTAACAGCAGATTATGTGGTGAGAGTACCGAATAAATAACAAAACATTAACTTTTACCTTATAAATAAAAAAAATAAATAAGGTTATTTTTAATTCAATTTCAAATTTGATTAAGGAAAATTTTTATTTTCTATCTAATACAGTAAGATTTGTAAAAAATATTCTTTGTGTTTGGTACATTAATAAAGCTTTTATTACAAAAAATAGAATGCATATTACTGTTAAATTTTTAATATACATTCCACTACTTAATTGTTCTCCACAAGTAATAAATAGCATGGTTTTTATTAATATTTAAATCTTAGTTTTGTTTATGCCACGTTCATGTTCATTGCTCTATACGATTCTTAAAAATATGCATAACACAATGTATTGTCATAAATGACTCAGGTAAGCAGCATACCACTGTGTAGTTTTAAGATAATAATTTATTATATAAGGAATATAGTAAGGAAAAATGATATATTTTTCAAAATAAAAAATTCTAAATAAAAATGTATATACATGCAGGAACACATGGGTGTCTTCCTAGGAGAACAGTAAAATCAAAATATCTTTATTATCGTTGTATAATGAAGAGCGGTTCTGTTTTCCAAAGCATATGTTAAAAATGCTTTTTATAAAATTTAAACAAGCTTAAACACATACACTATCAGGGAAAGTGACGGGACACTCTCTCAGTAGAAAAGTCGACCATACAGCTGACACATGCGCAATAGGTATCACGTGTGCAAACCATATCCTATAATACTCTGTGGAGTCATTTAGAGTTGTTTTTGTCAATATGCCGCCACCGGGAAGAGTTGTCTGAGCTGAGAAAGGTGTGTTGGTTTGGATTGCATCTTTGCCAAGGTGTCAATTAGGAAGATATCCCGTCTCCGTAACTGCCTCAAAATCAACTGTAGCACGTGTTCTGTGTCGCTACAAGACTGAGGGACACTGTCAGAACAAACCCCGAAGTGGAAGACCTACAGTTCTCACCAGCTGGGACCGGCGGGTGCTCGGCAGGGAGATTCAAGTAACCGTCAAACATCCATGGATAACATCGCCTGACAGAGTTTAGACAAGCCGAGGTGTGGCCGTTTCATCAAGACTCTTCGTATCGCATAAGCCTTCCGATGGCGGCCAATTACGAAAACCAACAAGAAAGCGCGCGCCTTTGGGCCAAAGACCGACCGTAACCCAAAGTACTTTCCAGTCACCCAGAGTACGAGTCACGATTTACCTTTTCCCGTTCCGATAGACGTTTGGGAATGGCGTTTACCAGGAGAACGCCTTTTTTTTGTGTCGTCCCAACTGTAAAGTTTGGCGGAGGAGGATTGATGGTATGGGCCTGTTTCTCCTGGTATGGGGCTGGCCCACTGGTGAAGGCTGATGGTGCGCCGATAGATACTGTGATATTCTCGACAATCATTTCCTTCCTACCTTGTGGGCAACGTACGGTAGTGGTTGATTGCTGGTATCAAGACGACAACGCAATATGCCCATGTTGCAAGGAGGACTCTTGATTGGTATGTGAACAACACGTTAAACGCATGGAGTGGCAGGCGCAGAGCCTTGATCTTAACCCAATTGAACATCTCTGGGACGAATTGGACCGTCGGTTGAGGGCCTGCACCCCACTCCCCCAAAAGCAAGCCTGAACTATGGTACTTCCTGTTAAACATTTGGAAGGAAATTCCTCTTGCCACTATGGCTTAATTGGAAAGCATGCTCCAGAAGGGTTGCAGCTGTGATCGCAGTCAAGGAGGCCCCCTACCTCCCTATTAATTTTAATAAATATGGGTTTTTGTCGTTATAGTGTCGTGTCCCGTCACTTTCTTCCATAGTGTAAAAGAAAAGAACGAAAATCTGTTTAAGCATTTAAAATATATCAAACAAACTCTTGAATTTATTTCTGGAAAAACAGTTCATTTTAAAAGAAAATACTAATGCCCTCAATCTAATAATACCTATAATTGTTATATAATGAATAGCAGATTCTACAAGCATTTGGGAATTATAAATTTTATTTTTCAACAAACAATATAAAAATTTACACACTAACTCTGAAACAGTGTATATGATTAAATGAAAATACAGTTGAAAAGGAACATTTAAAAAAAGCAATCTTTCACAACATAATTCAAATAAAACTGAAAATATTACAGAAGGAACAACCTATTCTTTAACTTTTTTTTTCTTAATTAAACAATTGAAAAATGCAATATTTTTATTAAAAATTTTATAAATACATTAAAGTCAATTCAGAAGCATTTATTAAATTATTTTTTTAAAATAACAAAATGCAGTTTTCATATAATTTGATATACAACCTTTAAAACTAGAAATAAAAATTTGCATCTTAGGATCATGTACTGAACTGGGAAAAACAGTTCGTAAAGTTTGACTTTTCTTTTCGGTACTAAAAAGAAAAGTTACAGTGATTTCATTTCAAAAAATATATCTTTTTTAGAAAAAAGAGTGAGCATAGTAAAAATATATATATAATTCAAAATTTGCTTAAACAATCCTTAAATATTTACTTAAATACTCTTTCTATTTTTGAAGTTGAAATATTTGTTATAAATAAGAGAAGCAAATCAAACCAACATGGATAATAATTAATTTTATTATCAAGGCAGCAGTTTAGAATTTAAAAGCAGGCATAGCAAGAGTTCATCTGCTTCAAAGAAAAATGAAAAAAGTTAAATAAAACTTATTTTAAATAAGGGTGTGGATTTTTATTTCTTAAATAATATTTTCGCTGCGCAAATATTTACATTTTAATTAAAAAAGAATGAGTTGTTTTTCTGTTCCCAATATTTTGGCTCTTTTTCTTTAAAAGACTTAAAGGGGAAAACTGCATGTTAACTAGGCATATAGATGTTAGAAGTATTTTTAAAGAAATTACAAAATTTTCGCATCATATGCCATTGTTTTCTATTTAAATCTACGTTAAATTTTATTTATTTTTATGAAATTTTAAAATTCTGCTACATAAATCTCATTAAGATTGATAGAAGTCGTATGCAATTTTTTTACTTCAGTGAATTATGTATTCTATAATGAATTCCCTGTATAGCCTACCAACCAACATTGATGTGAGATAACGCCTTTTAGATGGATACTTAGGGATAATTTCTCTACTTTGCATGACGTATGAGGAAAAACATCCATACAGCCACTATCTAAATCACCAATGAGGTTATCTTTGAACATTAATTGCTGCATGTCATGCTTTAGGATCGCAAATAATGAGAATGATTCTAAGTTATTTTTTCCTTACTGGCCTAAAATTATACGTGTAACTTTAAGAAATTTTAAATTTTCTACTTTTTTCAAAATTAAAAATTAATCCCGTAAGACTATACAAATAATGCATTTTGTAACAAATGAAAAAAAATGCATTTAAATACATATTTTTTTGCCGTATTATAATAAAACAAGATATATTCTTACGTTAGAATCAATAGTAGCTATTGAGCAAAAGCATTAAATTGTATTAAAATACTTACGTAGCATTCAATCGTCTTTCCCAAGTTTTATATTAGAGGCAAAACATAACTGTTTAACTTAAGCTGAATGTATTTTCCGTATATATATAAATATGCAATTTTGAAATGAAATGTCTGAGATGTTATTGAATAAAATAATAGAAAGCATGCCCATACTGTATATTTTTTATGCTGTTTTATAAACATAAGGACTTTTCCTATTTCAATTCAAAGATAATACATCGAAATGCATTTGATGGAATATTATAGTCTATAACAAATAATTTCAGGTTATATTCTATTTTTCTCGGAAATGCTATCTTTACAACAATATTGAATTTTACTATGGTTTAACGGTGTAATTAAAAATATAATAAATGTAAATCGTATGTATATTTTTATATAAAAAATAGTGTTTCACTACATAGATGAACATTTTTTCTTTTATTTAATAAAATATGTTGCACAGTTTTTTATTTAATAAAACATGTTAGCATTGATTTTTATTTAATAAAACGCGTTGCATGATTTTTATTGAATAAAACAACTTGCATAGATTTTCTATTTAAAAAAAGTTGCACAAATATTTAATAAAACATGATGCGCATTTTTTATTTTTACTAAGACTTTTCGCACATATTTTCATTTAATAAAACTTGCTCCTTTTTATTTAATAAAATTTTCTTTGCTCAGATCATTTAATAGAATTTCTTGCTGAAATTGTAAGTAAATAAAACATGTTGCAAACTTTTTATTTAATAAAAACAAGTTGCTACGTGATCTAATAAAAGAATCTTGCAGAAACTTTCATTTAATAAAGCATGTTGCATACTTGCAATTTAATAAAGCAAATTGCACAGATTTTTAATTAATTAAACTTTTTTTACTATACAAAACTATATTGCACCTTATTTTTATTTCAAAAAACATATTCTCCCATATTTTTATTAAATAAAACAGGTTGTACATAATAAAGCTTTTTGCAGATATTTTTATTTAATATAATATCTTGTACATATTTTTATTTATAAACAACTTTTACTGTAGCCCCCTGGCACTTATTTGTATAGTCATTGATTTCTTGTGGTATGTTTTTTAAAATGCATTTTTTACTTAAAGAATACAATTGGAAAAATTAAATGTCTAGATTTTTTCCAAAGATTAAACGAGTGGAATAAAATCCATATTTAGTTTGATAAAAGTAAACATTTTATAAAAATATTTTGAACATTTTAAAAAATAAAGAAATAAATAAAATATATATATAATGTTACAGTGTTTTCTCTATTTTCATTGCAGACTAGAGTATACAATTCTCTCGGCAGTATGCTCTAGTCTGGATATAGGATCCATATTAAAAACCGTTCTCGCCTGCATCGTATTTATAGATAAAAACGTGTGTTTTCATTTTTAAAATTGTTCAAAACATTTTGGTAAAGAATACATCAAATGACCTTGTGAATCCGGTTTAGATCAACACATATTTGAAAATAAACACTTGAAGTGAATATAAAACAACTATAAATAAAATCCTTTCGACTAACCGATTTTGCTTTTATTTATTACAGAAATCAAACTTATTGCTCAACAATTACTAAATGAATGTACTATAGAGCTTATTAAATGTATTATGTACACACCTATTAAATGAATGAATGTTTGCTTATTTATTATTAAGAAAGAAATAAAATATATTTAGTGCCAAAACTTTTACTGTTTCTAACTCTGCGTGACTAATTTGTTTTTGTTTAATTCATCACGCCAGTAAGATATGTTATTTATTTTATCCACTGAGTATTTCTATGGATTGTTTTCTCGCCATTTCTTTTCTCTCCCAATACCATAACTACTGCTGAGGCAGATAAACAAGAGTCATTTATTCTGACACTGATACAAAGCCACTCGATAGTTCCTTATTCAGCATCGATGGCTTACTTGTTCAGATGATTTAGAATTAGGGTTATTTGCCGCGAAGAGGACATTCTATTTCTGCATGTTTACGTCAAAAATACAAAAAGCATCGTTAGGGGTTTAATCGATTGAGGCATTTTGGGAAGTAGGAATTTAAGTTGGCAGAAAATAAAAGACTGAGCTATGGTTAATTTGATTGGAACAGAAACACGGTAGGGAAAATTAATTTTAAATAATGCTCCATTTGAAACAATAACTTTTATGGCCTTATGTGTCACATAAGAATAGTTCAATCACCGATTTTAGAGAAACTTACAAGTGTTCAAGTAGGGCCAGATCTAACAGAGCGGTTTATTAGGGAGTAAATTTATTTTTGAAAGATATTACTTTTCATTCAATTTTTTTATTCCTTGTAATTAATTATATTCGAATTTTCCATTCTAATTTGTTTTTTTATAATATGCTTCAGAATTTCCAAATAAGTAGCTAACTTTTTTTTATTTCATTTCAAATATTTTTGAGTCTACCGGTGGAAGTTTACCGGCTTTTCTTTCCTATAGGATAAGCAAATTCTGCTTGCTTGTTCTCCCAGACGTTCCGGAAGACTTTTGTCTTACTTCTTCAGCAACATGGAACAAGTCAGACTTCTACCTACGGATGTTCCACTATGCAACAGGAAACTTTCCATTCATCCATGAGTAAATAGTAATGGGTGTCCCTCCCTCCCTGCAGGACACAGAGGATTAAACACAACAGTAAATATTTATGTAAATGTACTGGTTTTTTTGTTATAATAATTGTGTTTGCGTATTAAATTGAACTGCTTGATATTATAAAGAAACAACTTATTTTATTATGCATCTAAAATTTAAAATTAAACACTATTATAATTTGTAATATGTTTTCAATAAAAATAATATTAATTAATAATATCCAATAATTTAATAATCAATAAAAGATCATTATATAATTCCTAATAAAAAAATATACTTTTATTATGAGTGCTGGAGCTTATTATTTTTTAATGTAATGTATTGTTGCAATTATTAATTTTAGACTTAACTTCATTAATTTTAGAAACTCTAATAATTATTTATTTATTTGGATAAGTAATTTTTTTAATTTATTTAAAATCGAAAACATGTCTTAATATTATATGTTTAAGATGAAATAAATACATTTTTTTATTTATTAAAACAAAATTACAAGAACATTTCGAAAAATATGAAAGTAATTTTTATACTTATTTTTCCTCAAGAGAGTTTATTTGAAAAATGGATCAATTTCTTCCAAAGTTTTTTCGGGATTAAAATAAAAAATAACCTTCAGAAATGTTACTTAAAATTAAACGTTAACTTTTGATTCCAAATCTTTAAAAATGTTGGTATTTAATATTCTGTTAGTAATTTAAACAAAACTGAATTGAATGAAGACTTCATTTAAAATGTTTCTTTCACATTTCTTTAAGTGATATTTCTGATTTCTTTTATTATTAAATCGGTCAATATGTCAAGTTTTTCTTACTGTGGAAATAAAATATTTAATTTTTCTTTATTACAGTTCGAAATTTTACGGATGGACATCGCAGATATTAAAAAGGAATTTACAACATGCCAAGTGAAAATATTTTTGTATTAAAGAAATAATCAAAAAAAGAAATGCGTAGAATTGCGTTTATCTTTTAATAAACTCAGTTTCTATTTCTCTTCAGGTATGTAGGAGAAAATGGAAAGGTATTTTTGCAAATAAATGAGATATGAATTGTTTTAGGATTAAATATTTGAGTTCATTTTGTTGCAAAACAAAATAAAAGGATATAAAAAGGAGTGCAAGAACTGCAGCTCCTAGTCATATCCGTCATTCTTTGATATGCTACAGACGCGTCTTATTAACTTCTATTGTAATATATGTTGGAACAAGCGATGATTAATTCTTTTTTAATGCCTTAAATTGTAAAAGCAAGATATATCGATGCAGTGAATAGAAAATATGTAGTTACAACAATAGTCGAATACAATAATTTAAGTCTACAATAATTACAAATATAGACAGAACAATTGCTGATATGTAGCCCCAACAATAGCAGATATACATTTTATACAATGTTTATTTAAAATAGCGACGGTTATGTAGGTATAAGAATGGCAATAATTTAGCCACAAAAAGATAATATATATTGTCTTGACAATGGCAGACATTTAGCCACAAATAAAGATAATATGTTGTCTTTTTCAATGGAAGATATTTAGCCACAACTAAGATTATATGTTGTCTTAACAATGGCAAATACTTAGCTACAACAAAGATAATATGTTGTCTTTTAACAATGGTATATATTTAGCAACAAAAAATGTAATATATAGTCTTAACAACGGCAATATTTACCATAACTGCGTGAAAAAAAGTGTCTGAAATCTTGTCGAAGAAAGATATTATAAATGACAAAATGTCAGATTAATTAGACATTATATTTAGCCACACAAAAAGATAATATGTTGTCTTAACAATGGCAAATATTTAGCCACAACAAAGATAATATGTTGTCTTTTCAATGGAAGATATTTAGCCACAACTAAAATTATATGTTGTCTTAACAATGGCAAATATTTAGCTACAACAAAGATAATATGTTGTCTTAACAATGGTATATATTTAGCAACAAAAAAAAAAATGTAATATATAGTCTTAACAACGGCAATATTTGCCATAACTGCGGGAAAAAAAATTGTCTTAAATCTTATCGAAGAAAGATATTATAAATGACAAAATGTCAGATTAATTAGACATTATATTTAGCCACAAACAAAAGATAATATGTTGTCTTAACAATGGCAAATATTTAGCCACAACAAAGATAATATGTTGTCTTAACAATGGAAGATATTTAGCCACAACTAAGATTATATGTTGTCTTAACAATGGCAAATATTTAGCTACAACAAAGATAATATGTTGTGCTTAACAATGGTATATATTTAGCAACAAAAAAATGTAATATATAGTCTTAACAACGGCAATATTTGCCATAACTGGGAAAAAAATTGTCTGAAATCTTATCGAAGAAAGATATTATAAATGACAAAATGTCAGATTAATTAGACATTATATTTAGCCACAACAAAAGATAATATGTTGTCTTAACAATGGCAAATATTTAGCCACAACAAAGATAATATGTTGTCTTTTCAATGGAAGATATTTAGCCACAACTAAGATTATATGTTGTCTTAACAATGGCAAATATTTAGCTACAACAAAGATAATATGTTGTCTTAACAATGGTATATATTTAAACAAAAATGTAATATATAGTCTTAACAACAACGGCAATATTTGCCATAACTGCGGGAAAAAAAAAAGTGTCTGAAATCTTATCGAAGAAAAGATATAATAAATGACAAAATGTCAGATTAATTAGACATTATATTTATCCACAACAAAGATAATATGTTGTCTTAACAATGGCAAAAATTTAGCCACAACAAAGAATATAATATGTTGTATTTTCAATGGAAGATATTTAGCCACAACTAAGATTATATGTTGTCTTAACAATGGCAAATATTTAGCTACAACAAAGATAATATGTTGTCTTAACAATGGTATATATTTTAGCAACAAAAAATGTAATATATAGTCTTAACAACGGCAATATTTACCATAACTGCGGGAAAAAAAAAGTGTCTGAAATCTTATCGAAGAAAGATATTATAAATGACAAAAATGTCAGATTAATTAGACATTATATTTAGCCACAACAAAGATAATATGTTGTCTTAACAATGGCAAAATATTTAGCCACAACAAAGATAATATGTTGTCTTAACAATGGAAGATATTTAGCCACAACTAAGATTATATGTTGTCTTAACAATGGCAAATATTTAGCCACAAATAAAGATAAAAAGTTGTCTTAACAATGGTATATATTTAGCAACAAAAAATGTAATATATAGTCTTAACAACGGCAATATTTACCATAACTGCGGGAAAAAAAAAGTGTCTGAAATTTTATCGAAGAAAGATATTATAAATGACAAAAATGTCAGATTAATTAGACATTATATTTAGCCACAACAAAAAGATAATATGTTGTCTTAACAATGGCAAATATTTAGCCACAACAAAGATAATATGTTGTCTTTTCAATGGAAGATATTTAGCCAAACTAAGATTATATGTTGTCTTAACAATGGCAAATATTTAGCCACAACAAAGATAATATTTGTCTTAACAATGGTATATATTTAGCAACAAAAATGTAATATATAGTCTTAACAACGGCAATATTTACCATAACAGCGGGAAAAAAAAAAAGTGTCTGAAATCTTATCGAAGAAAGATATTATAAATGACAAAAATGTCAGATTAATTAGATAGAAGGCAAGATATTTTTATATTATGTCGACCTTTGAACAGGAATACTATGCATACACTTAATTAGGTTTTCTAACCGATATCTTTAATATTTTCCATTTCTTAATGATAACTATAATGTTTTTCCTTTATTTTCTATTACAATTTTAATTTTAGACACAGATATAGATACATTAAATCAATAATTGCGATATGAGGTCATTAATTCAAAAATAAAATGATTTCATCCCAGAACAAATATTTCTTTAACATTAAAGCATCGAGAAAAAGAAAATATTTTCAAATAATATTCAAAATAAAACAAACATCGAAGAATAATAATGCAAAATGAAGGGATAAGAATAACAGAATATTAATTTGGGAAGATGAGATACATTTTTCAAACCAAACTCGAAAATAACTTCCTACGTGGGTAAAAAACAATTTCAGAAATGCGAAATTCTGAGAAATAACAAGTTTTCTGAATCAACTACGTATTAAATAAAAGTAACAGAGTCATATTTCCCCGCTGTTTATGTATCGCCTACTTTAAAAGAGTACTTATAGAAAATTACTTTACTGCACATGTTATTCATCCATTTTCAAAAGAGTAAATAATATTTTTATGTAAACTCTATGGTATTAAAAATTTATTTTGAAAATACATTTTTTACAATGTGTAGGAAATAAGCCAATTGGTTTCAGTAGAAATATTTTTAAAAATATTGTTTAAGAAAAATAAGTAAAATTAATTAATATTTTTGGGAAGCAAAATGATTAGTTTGGTTTTGTATTTCATGAAAAAAAATAATTTAATGCATATTTTAAAGAAACAGATCAATATTTTTACTATTAACGTCATAATGGGAAATTTTATTCATACTTATTTTTTAGTTTGATTTATGTGATTTAGAAAATGAAATTCACCATAAAATATTTTTTCCATTAAAAATTAGATTTTTTTTTTTTTGAAAAAGATTCAATTATTTTTTTTATAATTTTAAGATTTATTTTTCACTTTTAAATTTTCATTTTTATAAATAGAATTTTGCAAAACAATTTTTTGTCTTAATTTTTTAACGGGGTTAATTTTTCGGTATCATATTATATGCATTATTAGTCTGAAATGAATTTATTTTTCTTAAATCATTAAATTTCTTATCATTTATTGATGTCTTTTTAACTAATTAATTAAAATAAAATGATTTTTTATGCTAGAAAATAATGTTTATTGAATTCCTGTTACAAAATGCTACCATTATTTGTTAATTCACCAATATAATTTTTTTTTTCAAATAATTAACGTAACTGAATGTTTCTTGCAATAAGGCTTGTTTTATTTTAAAATAAATTTTTTTTTTGTCATAACATACTATAAGAAATTATTATATTTGATAAAACATCTATATATTTTTACCAAAATTGAAATATATCTATTTATTTAATTATAGTTCCTTTATTTATAATTATTGTTATATATAATATTATATAATTATTATATATAATTATATATATTATTATTTTTTATGAAGATTTGTTTGCAGAAAGTGAAGTCAAAACGCGATTCGTTGAGCAACTACAAAACAAATAAAAACATTAAAAACAATATTTTTATATTGTTTGTAAATTAGTAAAACTATTGCAGAAAAACGAAAACAAGTAAATATCAAAACATTTAAATAAGACTTTTAAAAGTCAATTGTAGTATTTTGCTTTAATAATCAACAATATTCAAAATAAATATTGTACTATAAAACTATAGTGGAACACGATATTATGGCATTCACACATCAGTGGGATATGATCTTAGAGATTCATGCATCTTGGGTTTGGGTTTTGGGTTTCTCACTCTAGGGTAATTTTTTGCACACTTTGGGCTGATTTGACCGGGACCTACAGTTTGGAGTAGCTTCCGAACCACTCACAAACATCAGTGCCACCACCAGGATACGAGCCTGAAGAATATGATACCAAAGGCCACATAGCTGTGGCCTTTGGTATCACAATTGGTATCAATGGTTCAATTTGGTATCCAATTGGCCATCAAGCCGCTCATTCATACATCAGTAGAACAATGTCTCCCCTCATTCATTAATGGAATTCAGTATTTCCTCTCATATATTAGCGTAATTCTTTTTATACATCTGCGAAATACGATGTTTAGAGATTCATACACCAGTTAAACATGATGAGCGATTACTATTATTTACATTATTGTCATCCTTCGAACAGATATACTGCGTAATATCATATTCAATACACTTAATAATGTTTTCTAACCGGTAACTCTAATATTTTCCACTTCTTTAATAGATAGGTATAATTTTTTTCCTTTTTTTCTCTACTACAGTTTCATTTTTAGATACAGATATGGCTACATTAAATTTATAACCGCTATAAGATGTCATTAATTTTTTTTTATCTGAGACAATACTGAATCTGAACAAATATTTCTTTAACATTAAAGCATCGAGATTAAAGCAAATCTTTTCAAATATTATACAAAATGAAACAAGTATTCAAAGTTTAATAACTCGAAAGAGAGAGATAAGAATAACAAAACATTAATTTGGGAAGATGAGATACATTTTTCAAAGGAAAATCCAAAATAATTTGCTACGCGAATAAAAACAATTTCATAAATGCGAAATTCTGAGAAATAACAAGTTTTCCGAATCAACTACGCATTAAATAAAAACAACAGAGTTATATCCCCCCCCTGTTTGTGTATCGCATACTTTAAAAGGGCATTTATAAAAAAAATTACTTTTACTGCACATGTTATTCATCCATTTTCAAAAGAATCAAAAAATATTTTTTATGTAAACTCTAATGTATTAAAAATTTATATTGAAAAATAAATTTTGTACCCTGTGCAGGAAATAATATCGTATTAATTTGAGTGGAAATATTAAAAAAAATATTGCTTAAACGAAGAATAAGTTAAATTAAGTAATATTTTTTCGGAGAAGCAAAATAATTATTTTGGTTTTAAATTTCATGTTAAAGAATAATTTAATGCATATTTAGAAAAGACGATCAATGTTTGCTATTAGCGTCATGATATGAAATTTTCTTCATACTTATTTTTTAGTTTAATTTATGTAATTTAGAAAATTAAATTCACCACGAAATATTTTTTTCTATTAAAAATTAGCTTTTCTTGAGATTTAATTAATTTTGTATAATATTTTTAATTTTTTTTTCACTTTAAACATTTCTATATTATAGATTTTTGAAAAAAAAAAATTTTGCATTTTGTTATATGCATTATTAATCTGAAATGCATTTATTTTTCTTAAATCATTAAATTTTTTATCATTTATTGTGTCTTTTTTAACTAATTATTTAAAATAAAATAATTTGTATGCCAGAAAATTATGTTTATTGAATTCTAGTTACAAAAGTTACAATTATTTATTAATTACCAATATAATTTTTTTTCCAAAAACTTAACTTAACTGAATATTTTCTGAATAAGGCTGTTTTTAATTTAAAATAAATTTTTGTCATTACATATAAAACATTATTACATTCGAGCAAAACATCTGATATAAGTATCTTCCAAAATTGAAAAATAACAATTTGTTTAATTAAATTTTATTTGATTTATAATGAATGGTTGTCTATAGAAAATTGAAAGCAAAAAGCTATTCGTTGAATAACAAAACAAAATAAATAAAACCATTATAAACAATTTTTTATATTGTTTGTGAATCAGTAAAACTATTGTCGACGAAACAAATAAATATAAAATTTCAAACAGAACTGGTGAAAGTAATTACAATATTTAGTATTATTAATAAATAAGGCTCAAAATAAAATATAGTATTATACATAGTAATATTAGAAAGTAAACATAATACTGATAATTATAAATTCTCTGTCAAAACGTTTAAAATCATTCTGTTAAAATATAATACAACAGCAATTAAACACGAAGAAATTTCTAAGTTTGTAATGGAAATATGTATTTTTTCATAATATATACATGATGATTCAAAATTCTCCAACAACTTTTTAATATCAGCGGGCCTTATATTTTTACTTACACTGAAGTGACAAAAGCCATGGGATAGCAATATGCAAATTTTCAGATGGCAGTAGCATCTCGTAGAACAGGTATAAATGCTCAGTGCTTTCGCAGAGCTTTCATTTCTGTTCAAGTTATTCATGTGAAGAGGTTTTGACGTGATGATGACCGCACGACGGGAATTAACAGACTTTGAACGCGGAATGTTAGTTGGAGATAGACGCATGGGTCATGCCATTTCGGAAATCGTTAGGGAATTCAACATTCCCAGATCCACTGTGCCAAGAGTATGAAATTTCAGGCATAACATCCCACCATGGACAGCGCAGTGGTCGACCGCCTGCACTTAACGACCGAGACCGGCGACGTCTGCAAAGAGTCGTAAATTCTAACAGACAAGCAACACTGCGTCAAATAACTGCAAAAATCAATGGGACGTACAAGGGACTTGTCTGTTAGAACTGTGCGGATAAATTTGGCTTTCTTGGGCTATTCCAGCAGAAGACCGACTCGAGTGCCTTTACTGACAGAACGACATCGCTTGCAGCGACTCTCGTGGGCACGTGAGCATATCGGTTGGTCCCTGGATGAATGGAAAACCGTGGCCTGGTCCGATGAGTCACGATTTCAGTCGGTAAGAGGTGATGGTAGGGTTCGAGTGTGGCGCAGACCCCACGAAGCCATGAACCCAAACTGTCAGCAAGGCACTGTTCAAGCTGGTGGTGGCTCCGTAATGGTGTGGGCTGTTTTTTCATGGCATGGACTTGGTCTTCTGGTGCGACTGGACCGAACATTGACTGGAAATGCTTATGTTCAGCTACTTGAGATCACTTGCAGCCATTCATGGACTTCATGTACCCAAACAACGATGGGATTTTTATGGATGACAATGCGCCATGTCACCGGGCCACAACTGTTCGCGATTGGCTTGAAGAACATTCTGGACAATTCCAACGTATGATCTGGCCACCTAGATCGTCCGACATGAATCCCATCGAGCATTTATGGGACATCATCGAGAGGTCTGTTCGTGCCCAAAATCCTGCACCATCAACGCTTTCGCAATTATGGACGTCTATCGAGACAACATGGCTCAATATTCCTGCAGAAGACTTCCAACGACTTATTGAGTCCATTCCACGTCGAGTTGCTGCCCTTCGCCGGGCGAAAGGAGGGCCGACACGATATTAAGAGGTATCCCATGACTTTTGTCACTTCAGTGTATGTGTGTTGTGACCAGCTTACAGATTATGGATGGCAGATGGACCTTGTCATCCTGGAGGATTCTTTTAGTATTTTCTGACCCCACTGGCCTTCAGTTTTTTTTTCTGACTTGTAATATGACAGGAAAATGAAACTCCCACCAGGTAACATGAGTGTTCATGTGAAGTGTATATGCACACAATGTCATCGAGTCTCCTTTTCTGAAGGCATTGATTATAACGGATTTCATCATTGATTTTACATCTGAGTGCTGCATGGTCTCTGTCTGAACGGTCCAGCAAAGATTTTAGCGGTATTTGCCCTTTATTTATATTGTGTATGGCAGAAAACCGTAGTAGACACTAGAATCTTTCCAGATATCAGCATTGATGACGCTAAATGTTTATACATACCCAAGTCTCCTTTCATACATAAGTGAAACATGATGCTGAGATATTCATACGTCAGTGGAACATGATATGGAGACATTTCTATACATCAATAGAACATGATGAGCAAATCACCAGCGGAATGCAATTTCTTCCTTCATATATTAGTGGAACACAATGCCTTCCCTCATACATCAGTCCAACACGATGCTGAGATGTTCACATATCAGTGTAAAATATTGATAAATATATATTTTATTCTTTTTTTATATTACAATTTCATTTTTAATTACATATAGCTGCTTTAAATTAGTAACTGCGATATGAAGCCATTAATTTAAAAAAAAGATTTCATCTCGGAACAAATATTTCTGTAACATTCGAGAAAAAGAAATTTATTTTCAAATATAATGTAAAATGAAACAAGCATCGAAGACTAATAACGCAAAAGAATTGAGATAAGAATAACAAAAATATTAATTTGGGAAGATGAGACACGTTTTCAAAGGAAGCTCTCAAAAAATAACTTCCTACGCGGGTAAAAAACATTTCAGAAATGCGAAATTCTAGGAAATAACAAGTTTTCCGAATCAACTACGTATTAAATAAAAACAAAAGAGTCATATATTTTCCTTTATTTACGTATCGCATACTTTAAAAGGGTACTTATAGAAAATTACTTTACTGCACATGTTATTTATCCATTTTCTAAAGAATAAAAAAAATATTTTTATGTAAACTCTAATGTATTAAAAAAATTTATATTGCAAAATAAGTTTTGTACTCTGTGTAGGGAATAATATCGTATTGGTTTGAGTGGAAATATATAAAAAAAAATGTTGTTTAAGAGAAGAATATGTAAAATTAATTAATATTTTTCTGGTAAACAAAATAATTATTTTGGTTTTTAAATTTCATGAAAAAAAAAATAATTTAATGGATATTTTAAAAACAGATCAATATTTACTATTAACGTGATAATGGGAAACCATGAAATATTTTTTCCATTAAAATTAGTGGGTTTTTTTTTTTTTTTTTTTTTTTTTTTTTTTTTTTTTTTTTTTTTAAAAAGATTCAATTAATTTTTAGAATAAAATTCACCATGAAATATTTTTTCCATTAAAAATTTGATTTTTTTTTTTTTTGAAAAGATTCAATTAATTTTTTTATAATATTAAGATTTATTTTTCACTTTAAATTTTTAATTTCTATATATAGATTTTTGCAAAACAATTTTTCTCTTAATTTTTTTGACGGGGTTAATTTTTTTGGTATCATGTTTTATGAATTATTAATTTGAAATTTATTCTTTTTTAAACTATTACCTTTTTACCATTTATTTTTGTTTTTTTAGCTAACTATTTAAAATATAATATTTTTTTATGTCAAAAATAATATTTATTGAATTCCACTTACAAAAAAATTACAACTTTATTAAATCCCAAAACAGTTTTTTTTTTCTAAATAATGAACGTAACTGAATAGTTTTTACCAATAAAGTTTTTTTTTAAACTTAAAATAAATTGTTTGTCATAACATGTTATAAGAAATTAGTATATTTGATCAAAACATCTATAAATTTTACCAAAACTGAACAATAGCAATTTATTTATTTATTGTTTATTTTATTTATAATGAAGTATTGCTGTCAGAAAAATGAAAGAAAAAGTAGATTCGTTGAATAATTACAAAATAAATCTAAAATCATAAACAATTTTTTTATATTGTTTGAAAATCAGCAAAATTGTCGAAAAAAAACAAGTAAATATAAAATTTAAACCAAACTGGTGAAAGTAAATATAGTATTTAGTATTATTAATAAATAATACACTCAAAAATAAAATATAGTGTAATACATAATAAACCTAATACTGAGTATTATTAATTCTTGTCAAAATGTTTAAAAGCATGCTGTTAAAATATAATACAACAGCAATGAAAGGCGAAAACATTTCTAAAGCTTGTAATGGAAATATATATTTATTTTTCATGATAAATACATGATGATTCGAAAATTCTCCAACAATTTTTAATATCAGCTGGCCTTATGTGTCACATATGTGTATCTTAACCTATTTGCAAATTATGGATTACAGATGGACCTTTAGGACTCTCTTAATACTTTCTGGCCACATTGACCTTCTGGCTTTTTTAGTATTTTATGGAGTTTAATATGAGAAGAAAAACCGGAAAACTCACACCAGTTAATATGAGTGTTCATGTGAAGAGAATACACATAATGTCATCGAGTCTGCTTTTCTGAAGACATTAATTGTAACAAATATCACCAGGGGTTTTACGCCTGAGAGCTTCGGGGTCTATGTTGATACATGGGCAGTCCTGATATTTCAGAGGTTATGTAGAAATGTAGAGAGGTTATTTTCTCCTGGAAAGAAGACTTTGGCGGCAATTGCCCTTTATTTATATTGTGTATGGGAGAAAACCGTAATAGACACTAGACGACTCTATCTAGATATCATCATTGTCAATGCGCAATACATATACATACCCAATATCTCATTTCATACAAAAGTGAAACACGAGGCTGAGACATTCATACGTCAGCAGAACACGATGAGCAAATCACAGTGGAATGCAATGTCTCCCTTCATATATCAGTGGAACACATTGCCTTCCTTCAAACATACGATGCTGAGACATTCATACAAAAAAGTGCAACACGATGCTGAGATATTCACATATCAGTCGAAAATATTGATAAATATGTATTTTATTCCTTTTTTTTTTTTTTTTCCCCTATCGAACTTTCATTTTTGACACAGACATAACAAAATTAAATAAATAGCTGCGACATGAGAGTCATTAATTTTCTGTTGAAATTTAACTTTAGGATACAGATATAACTACATTAAATTAATAATTGCGATATGAGGTCAATGATTTAGAAAAAAAGAAATGATTTTACCTGAGAACAAATATTTTTTTCTTTAACATTAAAGCATCAAGTTAAAAGAAAATCATTTTTCAAATATCATGCAAAAATGAGACAACCATCGAAGATTAATAATGCGAAAGAGCGAGATAAGAATAACAAAATATTAATTTGGGAAGATGAGATACATTTTTCAAAGGAAGTCAGCCTAACTTCCTACGAGGGTAAAAAAATTTCAGAAAATGCAGAATGGAGAAAATAACAAGTTTTCCGATTCAACTACGCATTAAATAAAAGCAACAGAGTCAAGGAGCCACTGTTTAAGTATCATATACTTTAAATGGGTACTTATAGAAAATTACTTTACTGCATTATCCATTTTCAAAGAATCAAAAAATATTTTTGTAAGCTCTAATATATTAAAATTTTATATTGAAAAAAAAGTGTGATCTCTTTGTAGGAAATAATATCATGTACTGGTTTGAGTGGAAAATATTATAAAAAATATTATTTGAGCGAAGAATAAGTAAAATTATAATTAATTTTTTTTTTTTGGAAAGCAGAATAAAATAGTTTGGCTTTCTATTTCAAGATAAAGTGTTTAATGAATATTTAAGAAATAATTTTTACTATTAACGTCATAATGTGAAATTTTATTCATACTTTTATTTTTTAGTTTGATTTATGTCATTTAGAAAAATTAAATTCACCATGAAATATTTTTCCCATTAAAAAATTAGATTTTTTTTTTTAAAAAGATCAAATTATTTTTTTATAATATTAAGATTTATTTTTCACTTTAAATTTTCATTCCTATAAAATAGAATTTTGCAAAACAATTTTTAGACGGGGTTAATTTTTCGGTATCATGTTATATGCATTATTAGAAATGTATTTATTTTTCTTAAATCATTATATTTTTTATCATTTATTGATGTACTTTTTAACTAATTAATTAAAATAAAATGATTTTTTATGCCAGAAAAATAATGTTAATTGAATTCCAGTTACAAAATGCTACAACAATTTGTTAATTCGGGAATATGTATTTTTCCAAATAATTAAACGTACTGAATATTTCTTGCAATAAGGCTTCTTTTAATTTAAAATAAATTTTTATTGTCTTAACATACTATAAGAAATTATTATATTGGATCAAATCATCTACATATTTTACCAAAATTAAAAAAATATCAATTTTATTTAATTATAGTTTTTTATTATTTATAATTATTATTATATATAATATTATATAATTATGTTATATATATATGTACTATTATTTATAATGAAGATTTGTTTGTGGGAAGTGAAAGACAGAAGAACGCGATTCGTTGAATAGGTACAAAATAAATCAAAACATTATAGACAATTCTTATAGTGTTTTTAAATTAGTAAATCTATCTGAGAAAAAAAAAGTAAATATCAAAAATTAAACAAAATTTTAAAAGTAATTATAGTATTTAAAAACAATATTCAAAATAAATGTTGTATTATAAAAAAGGAGAAGTATTATTAGAAGTAAACATAATATGTGAGTATTATTAGTGCCATATTACTAGTAAATATTAATCAAAATAAGATATTGTATATACAATAGTAGTATTAATCTAAACATAACACTGAGTATTGTGTTTTAATGAATGATTAAAATAATTTTGCATATTATATAATAGTAGTATTAAATAAACATAATACTGGTATTATTAATTGCCATATTACTAATAAATGGCAATCAAAATAAAATATTATATTATACAATGGTAGTATTAGAAAGTTAGCATAATGCTGGGTATTATTGTTATGTGTCAAAGCACATTTAAAATCACATTGCTAAAAATACACTCATGTGTCAACCATAAATTAAGGATAATTCAGAATCACACAGAGAGTGTGAGACTCTAAAATAAAATTTCACCTGTGGGAATTATCACATCTTGAAGAAGAATATGCAAAATTACAGGAAACCAACAGATGGCGCCCGGATAGTACGTCACAATGACGAGTGTAAGAAGAGGGGTATATAAGGAATGGTGGCAAAGAAGTAAAATTAACTACAAAGCAGCTAACTAACCTTTCAGTGCAATAACCGCACATAATTATAGCTGGGAAACATTGGATGATTTTACGTTGTAGCATTATCAGACGACGCTGGGATGTGGACGTAGCCAGCTGGAGTATCGGTGGGAAGATCAACAAATTTTATTATTGGGCATTATGTTTCTCATGACCAGTCTACAGATGATGGACGAAAGATGGACATATGATCTGCTACCAGTGTTCATTTTACTCTGTCCCAAACTTGAATGTATCACATAAACCGAAACTGTCTGAGATATGAGTGCTGATTTAAGCACATACACACATGCTTATATAATTATACATTGTCATCATCTCACTGATTCTGAAGGCATTGATTACATGCCAGATAATATCAGAGATTTCACACTTAGTGAACACGCGGCTTCCACATTTCATCCTCTTTGTGCCACCTGAACAGCGAGCTCTCACAAAAGTGACATACAAGTGGTTTCACATCTCCTTAAAAACAAATAAAGAACAATAGTTTTTGCTTGATGACTTTGCTTTAAAGTTAGTAAAAATTAATTGTCAAAGAACAGTTCAGATCAATGCCGTTATTTCCGAATATCAGCAATTCAAGGACTAATCAGTTACATATCAACCCCATTGTGCCACAATAAATTTCAAACGAGCTCTCATAAAAGTTAACCATCTATGCGGATTCGCATTTCCTTTAACCCAAATAAAGAACAATACCCATACTAAAAAATTAGTAAAAATTAATTGCCAAAAGAACCAATGCAGACCAATGCCATTATTTTCAGGAATATCTAGCCAAAAAAAATGGAAGAATTTCATCGAAATAACTTATTAAAGCAAGAAAAAGAGAACAATATTACGTCTTGCCGATATGAAGCAAATTAGTAAAGATTAATTTATATAATATTGTATATTTTTTGTTTTAAATACAATTTCATAAAATATTTATGAAATAAATGTGGTCTTTTTTTTTCAACTTTTTTTGGTTTATTTCTTGGAACTGTTTCTGTAGTTGTTGCTATGAAAAGTATTGTTGCGAGAACAGTAGTAGTTAAATTTATTATTATTAAATACTATATTGTTAAAATTTATTGTATTTTATACTTCAATAAATAGAAATTAAAGAAATTTATACCTTCTTTTCTTTTTCTTATTCAAATTACGTTTAAATAAAACAGCAGTACAAAAAACAAAAGCAGGTATCTGCAACTTCAGCTACTTTTTGGAATTTTACAGACGTGAACAGGTTTTTAACATACAAGGAGCTCAGAATAATATTATTTAACTTAAAATAAGTCATATACTGTTATTTAGCTTATAAATAGTTTTATAGTTTGTACTCCTCGTTTAGGTTCCTTTTTCGAGAAAACTAATTACCTAAGCAAAGCTCATCTTAAAAATAATTGAATAAAAACAAAGAACAGAAAGGATTTTTATATTACAGAATTAAAAAGGAATAAAATTACATCCAACATTTAAATTTGTTTCAAAATATTTTACTTAACATTGAAAAAACTTGCACATCGGTATGCGTAATTAAGCAATTTTACTACTTAACTACTGATGTTTCAAACTTAAAAAAAATCTAATGTAATTTCAGTGGAACTAAAATCATTATATTTGATTTTCAAAATTGAAGTTACTTTCTTTTAATTTGTTGCTCTTAAGAGACTTTTTTTTTTTCAAACTGGCAATATTATTGTATGTAAAATTTAAAACTACATTCATTATCATAGAAATATTATTTTTAAGGTATGTGGTATTTTTGGCTAGGTATGTGTTAATTGTTTTGTGTAAAAGAAAATGTCAGGACAAATATCATCATCTCCATTAAGCAAAATGTACTCAGGTTCATGAATGAATTTTATAAAAGCCTGTAGCATCGAATCCGACACACTGACATTAAATTATTTAGCTGTGAGAATTTATCATACTACATTCATTAAGAATCTATTTTCCTTATGTGAAATATTATTTTAAGAATAAAGTTCTATAATTGGCTTGGAATATTGATTGTTTTAAGAGGAGGTATCAGTTTAGATGCCATCATCCTTGAATTAAGCAAAATTCATTCAACGGCATGAATTGAATTTTGGTAAAACATTGGTCTTACTGGCATTGTGTATTCAATTATTTCACGCTTGCAAAAATATCCCGTTCTAAGAATAATTTACGTTAAATAAAAGCTTTTGAGCTCTGCATTAACATTTCTGCACATGCAGATAAGTATTTTGACAGGTAATCATTTCACATCGACAATGTTGATGTCTAGATAGGATTCTAGTGCCTAGTGCAGTATTTCTGCCATGCACAACACAAATACAGCAGTTTCTCTAAAAAGTCTCCCCGGATAAAATATCCTTTCTACATCATGCATCATTTTCCTATGCGACAATACAGGACAGCCCATATACCAACAGAACCCATGGAGGTGTGAAACCTCTGGTGATATCTGTTCCCATAACTGAATGCCTTTTAGAAAAAGGGACTAGATTTGAATCACTCATGTATACGTTCACATGAACTCCATGTTATTTTTGCCCATGGCGGAGTTTTCTGATTTTTCTCTCATGTCAGAAAGTACACTAAAAAAGTCCTTGGGAAGGCGAGGTCCATCATCTGTAAGTTATTCATGATACACATAGAAGTAAAACATAAGGGCCACCAATGTTAAAAATCTATTAGAGAGAACTTATTCATCTAAATACGAGGCAGTTTCTCCTCTCTCGTCCCAAAGGCAATAGAGTTTTGCTTGAGTTTTTAATTTTTTTAATATCGGGTATTTTTCTCCTAACGCGCATGTCTCATAGGAAACATTATTACAGATACGCATTACGCAATTTCCTATGAGCATGCGCAGAGTGGAGAAAAAAATACCGGACGATAAAAAACGCAATGCAAAAACTCTCTAATGTCTCTGCCACATCATAATCCATCGATGATTATGTGAAATACCAAGGACAGCCCATGTACCAACAGAAACCATGCAACGCTCAGGTGTGAAAACTCTAGGATATCTGTTTGGCATCAATGGCTTCTGTAAACGGAGACTTGATGAATCGTAAATGCTGCACTTCAAGTGAACACACGCCATTACCTGGTGTGAGTTTTCCGGTTTCTACTCATATGGCAATGCCAGAAAATACTAAAAAAAAAGGATCTCAGAAAGACAAGATACACTTTTAATCATCTGTAAGCTGGTCAACGATACACATACACATAAGTGAAGCAAAACGCACACCAATGTTAAAATTTGTTAGAAAACTTTCTAATCATCTTGTATATAATATGAAAATATATACTATTTTATTTACAAACGTAAAAATATTTTCTCATTTCATTACAGATATTTTATTTTTAACAGCATGATTTTAAACAACGACAAAAAGTTATAATAGTTTTCTTGGGTTTATCTTGCTTTGTATACTACTAATATAATACAATGGTAATTTGAGCATTATATATTAATAATACAGAAGACATTATAATTACTTTCCAACAGTATTGTTTAATTCTTTTTATATTTACTTGTTTTCATCTCGTACTTTGAGTGACAGCGGCAAAACACGT
>BPLR01011348.1:0-25943 GCA_021605095.1 Caerostris extrusa | reverse complement strand
GAGTAATTTTTTCAAAGTATGATTTTGTTGGTAATTGGGGAAATTTCTTTTGTGATCAGTTCTTTAATAACAGACGTAAACTAGTTATCTTCTCTGAAATGTTTGATGCTCAAGCTCATTTGGATTGTTTTTCTTGCCAGCATTTCTGAGGAAATAATTTCTTTATATGTTATTGTAAAATATATTACGTATGTTATATGTTATTACGTATGTAATGTATTTTTTCAAATAATGTGACGGAAAAAATAAAAGTATATTTTTTTATTTGTCCGTGCGATAATGAATTTATTGTTACAGATAAATAAATAGATTCAAATTACTAAAGGACTGCGATTTTTACAATGATTATACGATTTGGTTTTCGATGGTATTTCTTTAAAAAATAATGGAGATTGAATCCTAAATCGTCTCAGATTTTCATAGGAGTTGAAATATTTATGATGGTAAATAAAATATTTATGTAAAAATCTACAAAATGGTTCTTCGATACCTGTTTAAAAGTACGAAGATGTATTTATTTATTATGTTTAAGTTATTTTTATTATTATTTATGTTTTCAAATATTACGTAAAAAATGCTGCTTTTTCAAGCGGCTTTCATCAAAATATTCGAAACATTTTTAAGAAAAATTGAATTATATTACGATTTTTTTCTTTTACTTTATTTTTAGGAAAAACCTGTAATGACATTTTTGATTGCCAAATAAAAACACATTTTACTTTGGATTATCACTAAACTAGAAGAACTGCATAGATTAATAATAAATGTTAAACATCACATATTAGACTTTTATTATATTATTATTTCTCTTTTTCCTTCAAAAGAAATATTTCATGTTCTTTATCATTCTACTTTCGTCATAATCTTAAAGTTCACATATTCTTAATTAGTGGAAAACTGAGGAGCTTCGTCTGAATAACTGTACTATAACTACAGAATTTTTATTATATTCTGTTGGAGGCTAATATATCAGGCAGCAGAATTAGTGCAATTTAAATAACTGATGAGATGTAACAAATAACTTTAAGTCTTTGGTTCATAGAATATTCCAATTACTAATTTCTACACGTAACTCATTTACATTTTCTATTTCCTTCTTGTGATCACATATAATTCTTCAACTAATTGTATTTATATTGCTACATAAATTAAACACTTATTTTCGTAAATATTAAAAGCAAAATTTAAAAAAGCGAAAAGTATTAAAAAATACAAATAATATTATATATAAATATTTCATTTTTTTTCAACATTAAGATAGAAATTAAGAACATAAATAATTTTATTGTTAAGAACATCGTCGATCAAAATCCTGCTAAAATGCGAAAATACAACAATTTGTGATTAATTTTTCAATTATTTGTGCCACCGTCAGTTTATTTAAACAAAATTCTTACGTTTGATTTTTTAAATAGACAATTTCAATTACGAATAAAAATTGTCATTACAAAAATAATATATATCTTTTATTTTAAAGTGTTTTAAATTAATTATTTGAATTGAAAACACTTTAAAATAAAGATATATATTATATTTGTATTGACAATTTTATTCGAATTGTTTTTCTTCTTATCATTATCATTCTCTTATTATTCTTTTTCTTACTCAAATATCTTTGTTTTAAGATAACTGAAAAACGAGTTGGATATTGATATGATCCAAGAAAGTTCCAAGCGACCTGTGCTGCCATCTATCGGCGGAAACATTGTTCGGCACGTGCGAGACAAGACGGAAAAATTTTCCACACAAGTCTATCTATTAGCCACGCCTTTGAAGCTACATGACCTCTGTGACGAACAAAGCCTAAGGCTGTAAAACATAAAAATAATGTTGCAAACGACTACGAGCTAAAAAGAAAAAACAAAAAAAATAACGCGTCAAAAAAAAAAATAAATTACTAATTCCCCCTCCAGGCTTTTAATGAAAGTAAAAGAACGCCAGGTGTAACTTTTTTTTGTCTATCGTGTCTCGTTTTTGTAGTTTATGTTTTTACCGTCAAGTCTTTGCAGTTTCCGTCAGGTCAGGATTTGATTGTTGTGCGTTTACCAACCAGTCTTAGACACCACTTTTTATAAAGTCCAGTTGTAGTATTCTGATTGGCTCTTTGGAAAAAGTGTAGCAATTAGAGGGTTTAGAAAAAAAAAAAAAAAAAATATGGTCGGATGGTTTGATGGGTTAAAAGCCTGCATCCGGTCACGCATGTAGAAAGTCTGATTCAACAAAGTAGACTAGTTAACATCAGATATGTATTAAAATATGTATAAGTATGTTTTTTTTTCGTAGGGAAGTAGTTATTAACAGTGATGAATGGAAAATTAAAAGAGATAAGTAAAAGAAACAGGAAGGAATATTATAACGTCTCTTTGTTATAAAGTTTAATATAAAAAAAACGATGTTTTTTGATTATTTGTTATTTTTATTCTATATAAACTCTGTTATTAGAAGAATTTTTGTTAAATGTATATATTTGTAGAAACAATATTCGAGATTAGAGGGTATCATATATATATAAGATAAACTTATATATACTCGAATAACTTATATTACTTTTTATGTCTATTTAATGTAATATATGTTTATTTCTGGGTTTATCTCATGTAACTTACTAATTGTTAACAAAAGCTTGTTAAAATGTAAAAAATACAACAATTTGTAATTAATTTTTCAGTTATTTATTATCAGTCAGTTTATTTAAACGAATTTTTCGGATTTGATTTTCTGAAATACAGTGGCAAATCATATTACAAATCTTCTTATGCAACCATTTTATTCAGTATGAATAATGAATTTAAAATGCTTTAAAATATATATTCAATGTTCTTGCAATATGTGAATGATAATTTTTATTCGAATGTTACATTATTGCTTACTCGGATGTTTCGTTTTAAGATAACCGAGAAGAGTTGAATATCGATAAAATCCAAGAAAGTTCAAAAAAAGCAACTTAATACTTAACTGGTCTAGATATAATATACTTAATGGTAATCTTTATTATACAATTATCTACTAGTTTACGTGAATTATCTTTATTGGGTAATCTAGTTTACGTTAATATTCTTTTCCACAAATAGTAAGATAAAAATATTTCGGAAAAAATGAAATACATTCCTGTTATTGTTACCAATCCCCCGGTCTAGGAAAGTTTTTACACCAGGTCAATAGACCCAGTCGCAGACGACTGGTCAGGGCTTCATATGTAGCTTCACTGGTGAGGAACCACAAGGGTTGAAGACTGACTATAAACCTCAAGGCAACAATCATATTAGACCGGGACCTAGTAGTTTAAAGTGGATTCCGAATCGCTACAAACATCCATGGCACAGCCAGGACTAGAACCCGAAACCTGTAGCACCGAGCGCCAGAGCACTAGATACTCGGACATTCAGGCACTACAGTAAAATATTAATGCACTAAATGGAAGTAAAATACATAACTAATGTTATTAAAAGTTACCATTAGAACTTTTAAAAGAGTTTCTTTGAATTACTTAATGACAAAAACACAACCAGTTTCCCATAATGGCAGATGTAATTGTTTAATTAAAAACAAAATGTTTTTATTTTATTTCAAACAGACGCAATAAAAGCACTTATGGCAAATTCAATTTGTGGCATATGCTACCTTCAAACAGCAACAGCAACAACAAAAAGAACACTTTAAAACATTTTTTTACCACAGCAACATTCCCCAACACCGGTTTATTAAATCACGACACAAACTATCCTTGGGGCAGATGCTCTCAATTAGGCGAAATCCAAACATGTCAAAAGGCGCCAGAAACGAGATAGGTTGAAGCCAAGAGAGAAGATAAGAATAAAAAAAAAAAATAGCCAAACGTGAAAAGAAGAACAAACAAGCAAAAAAGGGGCACCTCTTTAACTGCCAGTTTCCGTTCAAAAGAAGTGTTGCCTCCACCCACATGGTCACGGCGGGTCGCCTGACCCCCTGTTCACACTTTATTCTTCAGTGTTTTGACCCCCTGAACCCGCCGTCTCCATTAATGGGCTCGCCACCTTGCCATCTGCCTACTCAGAGAGCATATGGGCGAAAGCGTTCTATATGGAATGGGATGGGTGCAGGAAAAGTGAGGGGCCGTCCACACATTGTAAATATATAATTGTAGGTACATATCAAAAAAGTCCGAGTGGAAATACTTGTAAGATGCTCTATAATGTCCTAAAACATTACGGCAAAATTTAGGATGATATATTAGCTTTTAACTGGAATTTATACTAATAAATGCAGTAGATAGTAATAGTAAGTAATTTGTAGTAATAGTGAATTTAATTTACTATTATTTTAAAGTGAATTTAAGTAATGTGTAGTAGTGAATTTAAATAATAGTGAATTTAAGTAATAGTGAATTTAATTTAATATTACTTCAAAGTGAATTTAAGTGATAGTAAATAAGTAATAGTGGTAGAGTATTAGATTAGTAATAAAAATTAAATTTTTGCCTTAAAAATCTAAATATTAGGGAAAACACTTTGTCGCTTAAACTTAATTATCAGTTTCAATAATTAATTATAATTTCAAAAAGGTATTAGGTAGAAAAATCTTTCTTAATGAGAATTGCGAGTTTTTAAAAATAAATGTTTAAGTAAAGAAAACAGAATTTTTCTTAAATATTAATTAGTAATTAATACAGAACGATTAAAATCACATGTAATAAAAAAAAATTAGTCTTATACTGAAAATTGCCAATACAATAAATAATTAAATAATAAATGTTGTTTGTTGAAAACAAATGTTTTAATTAGTTATAAGTCTTTTTCTTTTCTAATTTAAAATTTGCAATAATCTATATCTTACAATTTTCATTTATTTTTATTTTTTCATATTATTCTGTACGTTTAGTTCTTAAAAATGGAAATTTAAAATAGGAACAAAAACACATGAAACACAAAAAATAAAAATTTTTAACACGAAATGAAATTAAATTTAAATCACGTGGCGGACACATGTAACACCAAAAAAAAATAATAATAATAATAATATAATAAATAAAATAAATAATAATAATAATAAATAAATAAAAAAAAATTACTACCACAATGAAATTAAATTTAAGTCACGCAGCGAACACATGAAACACTAAAAAATAATTATAAATAAAATAATAAGATAAATAATAACAATAAATAAATAAATAATTAATACCAAAATGAAATTAAATTTAGGTCACGTTCCTTCTAGTATTAACGATTCAATCCAACATAATAAAATTCAACAAAATAATTCTATCAACTTATTTTGGCAGCAGATTTTTAACACTTAAACATGCAGCATAAATCATATACCGGAAACACAAAACCAAAAACGAAATCAATATCTACTAAACACATTTAAAAACGATTACAAATAAACAACAACAAAAAAAAAAGCAACCTCAGCGAGTGTCAACCACAATTTCATCCTTCAACTTCCTACCCACTCCTTATCCATCATATCCCTGCCACAAAATCGCTGTTGTGACAACCATATATCCGTTATTTAGTAACATAATACACATTCCACCTGGGACATGACCGAATCCTATTTTTTTCGCTGATCGGATTTCTGAAAGTTGAGGGTTTAACACTTGTTGGGAAACGGGAGAGATTTTTATGCAATCTCTTTCTCTGTGGGCGAAACCGGATAGTTGATAAGCAGATGGAATGATACTACAAAAGGCTTTAACTCGCCAAACCTTCAAAGGTTATTCCGTGGCTTTCAATGATTTTAATGAAGGAAAGTTCCATACTGGATGGTTTTGGGTGGGTGTATGAAAAGGTTTCCAAAGAAATAATAAAAAAGCAAAGTGATTTAATAATGACAATCCACCCACAGAAGATATTATGCTATGCTTTTTTCTTCTGTTAATGTGGAAAACCCGATTTCTTTACGGCCGATTATGTTAGGTGGAGACACTATGGATTACTTATTTCGTTCTTGCTTATGATTAATCATAGTTATGTTCTTTTTTTTTTTTTTTTTTATAGACTGTCAAATTTATTAGATACATATTTTTTAAAAGATTGTAATTAATAATGATTTTTTTTTAAGCTAGAAGGAATTGAATGAATCTTATGTTCACAAATAAGGCGATGAACGATATAGGTAATGTTCCTGAAATTAAAACGTAATTCTTTGTGATTTTTTTTTCTGCATTTAATAAATTTGAAGGCGTAAAATTTGCAAATTTAGTAATTTATTGAATTTAAAAACATAATAGTCTGATTTTTTGAATGAGATGCTTTCAAATTGTAACCTTTAATAACTGTTTGATCGACCCCGGGTAGGCTCGGGTTAGAATAGCCCCACTGTAGAGCATGCATATTGTAAAAGGCAACTAAAATGGGTACCCAATGCCAGGTGGGGTAAAAATCAGATTTCTCCATTTGAGTTTCCTATGTCTTTGTGTTGCAAGGTCAAGCACTAAAAGTAGCTGCATTTTTTTTTTTTTTTATATTTATCATGATTCGAACAGGTTAATGGAATTGGTCTAAATGTTGACCAAGTGGGACAAGAAACATTTTTGATTGCTTAGAATCACTTTGGAACCCACAGAAAATTTTTAAAGAAGTGTAAAATAATGTGTATACATATTTAAAATATTACAAACAATTTTTATTATTTTTTTTTTTTTTTGGGGGGGATTGACTTCTACTTATATAGCTCATTAATGAATAGCTCATCTATTTATATAGCTCATTAATGAATAGCTTCTATTTATATAGCTCATTAATGAATAGCTCATCTATTTATAGCTCATTAATGAATAACTCATCTATTTATAAAGCTCATTGATGAATAGCTCATCTATTTATATAGCTCATTAATATATATATATATATATGTGTGTGTGCATGTAGCACGTTTAGTCTTACCCGGGCATTATTGGAGACCTGCGCCACTGCGCCCATATTTTGCAATTGCAATGTTAAAAGGAGATCTCCAAGGAGGCTGTGGTAGTTCAGTGAACTGCTGACTGCCACCTAACTTCAGGACCTGTCTAATTTTTGGTCCCCCAGAAGCTATCGAATTGCCCACATCCGGAGGGGTGACATCAACAGGGAAGGGGTCGGAAAAGGGAAGACGAAGACGGACCGTTTTGAGAAAACGTTGATCATATGTGGACAGCAGATTTTTGATTGTAGATAAATTAGATTATTTAACTATTACTGCATATAAAGGAATAATCTCAACTTTGTTTCTTTCAATAAAGCAAACTTACGCCATTCAGGAACACAACAGATGCCATTTGTGAGTTTTATTTGTATCCTTCAGTTTCAAAGAGAGACATTTCAGCCTATAGGTTTATCATAGACATCCTCAGCATGGACGTGGAGCTTTCTGTTCGACATCGCTTAGCAAGTTTTAAACCAATACTTTCGGTTCAAAAAAACAACCTGCTATTCCACCAGGTGCTCTAGGCTTTAATTTTATTGTAAAAGAACCTTATTTTAGGTGCACTGTTTTCTGGAAAGATTACCTGTAATTTTTATTATTTTTCTGCGTTATAACATGCTGAATTTTTCTCTTTCTATGCTAAATATTCACTTAAAAATGTCTTTAAAAGTCTTAATATTGTCTTGTAATTATCTTGAGTCTTTAAATTTTTTTATTAATTTAAGTTTTTTTGTGTCTTTAAAATCTGTCTTATAAAATTTTTAACCCGTAATAATTATAAAGATCTTAAGATTGTCGTCAAATGCCAAATGTTGCCTTAAGATGTTGTCAAAGAAAAAGAAATTACTTCAAATGAGAAAAAATAATAATTAGACCTTTTATCTTCCTACATGAAACATATAATAATTCAACTTGAACACCTCTGAATAACAACTTTTGAAACAGTTTATAATTAGGCATTTACTTTCCATTAAACAAATTAACGTTCATGTGGTGGTAGTATATTAATCGATATATTAAACTGAAGGACATAAGTATTTATGTATTTATTATTTAAGTATTTGAAAATAAAAACAATTTGTTTTTCTTCTTTATCAATCGAAGAAGAAATGTCAAAGCACACTATAAGCGTGTCCAGCTTGTATTAAACTCTACATTAGAGACATATCACTCACTAACTGCTTAAAGCAAATCGCGATTTCCGTTCCAATAACTCTGTTAGCTGTGTCCGGCAATCACACCGGACTCCAACATGACCAACATCTCAAGGAGCAAACGTCAGTGCAGGGGGAAGTCAATACCTTTGATCTGCAATAATTCCTCGTAGGAGCAGGCCGAGTCGAAATGTCATCGGGACGACAGTAATATTTGCATTATCAAATTACAATGCAGAGCTATTATCATATCCCTTACCCCGTAATGGTTTCTGTATTAATAAGGGGGCACGCTAACACAACGCCCGCGCTTCCACTGTAATTAATAGCATTAAAGTTGACCGGAGCTAATCTTTATTCCGTCCGTATTAACTTCCTTCCTCTATGCAATGGATGTGCCAATTCGTGTTTCGCTTTGTCCACGGTGAACGCAAGCATTTCAGATGCTGGTTTTAAGTTACCATGAGTATGATTATGATTATGGCAGTGTACCTTTTCGTTTATTCCATTGTGTGATTGATGAATTTCTTGGAATTTATTAGGTAGTGTTGTAAGAGAAGTTGGAGTAATCAACGTGGAGTTGCTAATTTGTAGAAGCATTTAGGGTTTGCTGTGTCTGAAGGAACTTTTCAATTAGCATGATTTTAGAATGTTAGCGTATTTCGTAAAATTTGGGCTTGAATAACATAGTTGTTGATTTGTAATTTAGCTAAGGTAGTCGCTTTATTTAACAAGGAATATTTAATATTTACATGTATATGTATTTAATTCAGATGTATGTCGTTATGTGTGTAATTGGGGCTAAATTAGTTAACCGATAATCTTTATTTGTTAACCAATTAAGCTATATTTTAGATTGTTAACTATTCTGAATCTTTTATTTATTGTTGCTGCCCATGGTCTTCGTGTTCAGTTGTGTACAAGCTTATGAAAAATAACTAATTAATTGGGAGTCTAAATTAGTTAACCGATAATGTTTGATTTCTAACCAATTAAGCTATATTTTAGATTGCTAACTATTCTGAATCTTTTATTTATATACTTATTTTTTTGTTCCTGTGCAATGGATGTGCCAATTCGTGTTTGGCTTTGTCCACGGTGATCGCAAGCATTTTAGATGCTGGTTTTAAGTTACCATGAGTATGATTATGATTATGGCAGTGTAGTACCTTTTCGTTTATTCCCATTGTGTGATTGATGAATTTCTTGGAATTTATTAGGTTCGTGTTGTAAGAGAAGTAGGTAATCAACGTAGAGTTACTAATTTGTAAAAGCATTTAGAGTTTGGTGTGTTGTGTTGACGATGTTTGAAGGAACTTTCAATTAGCATTATTTTAGAATGTTAGCGTATTTCGTAAAATTTGGGCTTGAATAACATAGTTGTTGATTTGTAATTTAGTTAAGGCAGTCGCTTTATTTAAATGGAATATTTAATATTTGCATATATATATATTTAAAACAGGTGTATTTGGTTATGTGTTACTGGGGCAAAATTAGTTAACCGATAATCTTTGTTTGTTATCCATTAAGTTATATTTTAATTAGTTAACAAACAAAGATTATCGGTTAACGGTTAGTTTATCTGTTAACTATTCTGAATCGTTTATTTATTTATTTTTTTTTGTTGCTGTCGATGATCTTCGTGTTCAGTTATGTACAAACTTGTGAAAAATAACTAATTAACTGGGGCTAAATTAGTTAATCGATAATCTCTGATTGCTAATCAATTAAGATATATTTTAGATTGTTAACTATTTTGAATCTTTATTTATATATCTATTTTTATGTTCCTCTGCAATGGATCTGCCAATTCATGTTTCGCTTTCTCCTCGGTGAACGCAAGCATTTTAGATGCTGGTTTTAAAAGTTACCATGAGTATGATTATGATTATGGCAGTGTACATTTTCGTTTATTTCATTGTGTAATTGATGAATTTCTTCGAATTTATTGGATTGTGTTGTAAGAGAAGTAGGAGTAATCAACGTGGAGTTGCTAATTTGTAGAAGCATTTAGGATTTGCTGTGTTGTGTTGACGATGTCTGAAGGAATTTTCAATTAGCATTATTTTAGAATGTCAACGTATTCAGTAAAATTTGGGCTTGAATAACATAGTTGTTGATTTGTAATTTAGTTAAGGTAGTCGCTTTATTTAACATAGAATATTTAATATTTACATGTATATATATTTAAATCAGGTGTATGTGGTTATGTGTGTTACTGGGGCAAAATTAGTTAACCGATAATCTTTGTTTGTTATCCAATTATGTTATATTTTAGTTGGTTAACAAACAAAGAATTTTATTCCTTATATGCTATTTGCTGCCTGAAAAGGACGTCGTCGTTTTTATTTTTTAACTTATCACTTATTTCGAATGATAATGATGTCCCTTCATTTCTGTTTATACAACTAACTAGCCAGTTTTTTCCAAGAAAAAAATCAAACATTTTAAAAATCTATTTTTAATCAGTAACAGTTTCAAAAGTTGAAATTTTATTCCTTATATGTCGTTTATTGTCTGGAAAACGGCGTCATTGTTTTGTCTACGTCTTTACATTTCGTATAAGATCGTAAAAAATTCATTGTTACCCTTTTTTCTTTCTACACACTGGTAAGAATTTCCCCTGTGGCGTTTAGGAGAAATGGTCAGTTATCCTACAGATTCTCAACCGGAGAAGAAGCATATTTCACGCACCCTGCACGTATCCACGTTTCGGGTTTTCGATTTAAAATTGGAGTTCTTCCACGAATCTATAATTATCTGTCTTTAACTGTGTTAAATATTGTATGTATCCAATTGTATTTGTGTGGTGTTTGTGCGCGTGTCAATAAAGCTGTAAATTCTCAAACATGTGCCTCAAATATCTCAATCCCCCTCCCCCAGTTACAATATGGTTGCCCAAACTGCACACTACAACATATAATAATATGTTACATTTTACATTGACACTTTTCTGGGATTTTGTTATTTATTTTTGTTGGGATTTTATGACGTATTCTATATCAGAGGTCACCAACCTGCGGGCCGCATGCAGCCAGCCTCGGACAGTGAGATTTATCACAGTTTTATAAAATATATTTATTTTATAATGGCCAAAGTAGTGAAAACCAATGTATTAAAAAAATACATTATTTGCGCATCCATATATTCAAAAATTAACTGTCGAAATTATGAGAAAAATTAACTTGATTTTAAAATAATATTCTTGCAAATAAATGACAGACATTGCCTGTTTTATTGATGAAAAGAAGTACTCATTGTGTTTACCTGACATTTTAATATATGGTTGTTTTTCAATATCGATCATTATTATCCAATACTTAAGATATCCATAAGAAGAATCTGATGCAAAATATTTTTATACAACAATACATAATTAATTAGGATATCTGGTATTCGGGTATTTCTTTCGGTCAGGTAAACACAATGAGTACTTCATTTGTTAACGTCATTGTATTACATTTCTTTTTCAAAAACCGAAAGAAATGCAAGAATGCGCGATATATTAAGTAACTATTTATTGTTTTATAAAAGTAAGTTGCACCAAATTTTTCTTATGAATGACCTCAATTTTGGATAATAATGATCGATATTGAAAAATAACAATATATTAAAATGTCGGATGAACACATTAAGAAGTACTTCTTTTTTAATTAATTAACAAAAGCCTTAATTCTTGTTTGTATGACATTTATTTTTAAAGAATCGCAAGAAATACAAGAATACGCGATATACTAAGTAACTATTTATTTTTCAATTCCTTCTATTAGCTCACAATCTTCCTATATATATCTTGTTCAAATTTTCAATCGTTAATAAAATACTTTTTATTCAACCACTCAAGTTTAAATACATTTTTTTTAACTTGTAGTGGATGACAATTGACGTTAATACAGTTTTTTCAAATATTAATTTAGAAAATTAAATTTAATTAATTAATTTTAGTTTTTTTTAGATTTAAGTTGCATGTATCTACCAATAGATGGCGCCGATAAACTTAAAAAAATTAATGAAAATTATTTATAAAGGACTTTCTGCAATATAGTGAAGAAAAAGTAGGAATTTACTTTAAATTTTTTTTATTTTTATATTACTTGTTTATAAAATTAAGTTGCATCAAATTATTCTTATGGAATACCTCAATACTGGATAATAATGATCGATATTGAAAAATAACAATATATAAAAATGTCAAGTAAACACAATGAGTTCTTCTTTTTTAAACGTCATTAACAAAAGCCTTAATTCCTGTTTGTATTACATTTCATTAAAAGAATCGCCCGAAATACCCTAATACGCGATATACTATTTATTGTTGTATAACAACATGTTGTATCAAATTCTTCTTTAAGAAGTTGGTTTATTATGCTAATTACGGAAGAATTAATTTATAAAATTGTTAATTAAATAATGCAAGAAGAAAAATAAAGTATTTTTTAAATATTTAATGAGCACTTCTTTTTTTTAAGAAGAAAAAGAAAAGATAATTGAAAGATAGGTTAGAATTTTTAAATTGCACGGTTCAATTAGTAATGATACACCATAAAAAGTTTAACATTTATACACTTACAAAACATAGTTGTATAATTTGATAGATAAATTGATAGTTTAACAAAAATTCCACGAAAGCTTACCAATTAAAAAGCAATCTAATTTTTTTATATTTTGAAATTGAGAATATCTCTATCATTTTCAGAAGTTATGATACGTGTAATTTCTTTTTAAAAATGACAAAATAAATTGTTTTTTAATTGGTATATTCGTTTTCAAACTAGTTTTTACCGAGAATTTTCGTTTTGGGGTCACGCCATATTTAGATCACACAGAAGTGAAGTTCACAATGTACATTTTATGTCTATAAAACACAATAATCCGATAATGATACATTATAAATGAATATATTTTCAGAAAAATTTGGCTCATTATTTACTCTGAAATAGCTGGAACCAGTTTATTTTTCAATAGATAAGATCTAAAAAAGATACCAATAGCACTTTTTGATTAACCGGTTTAATGACATTTATTTCTTTACTTAAAAATCATTATGATTATCAATTTTCAAAGATGAAGGTTGCAAATATAATCAAAAATATATGGTTATATATTTAAATTCCATTCAGTCCATTTTTTTATGGTAGACTATAATGGAAAGCCCTTTTTTTTTTTATATAAAATCTTTATTTTGATCCAATTTGGATACTTTTCAAACATAAAAAATAAACTTAATTATTTTTACATTTTTTTATTTTGTGTACTCCTTTTTTTAAAGATGTTATAAAACATTTACGAGTATAAAGGTAAATGATTTAGAAAATAGCTTGAATTCCCTATATATACACTCATGTCCATAAATTAAGGATAATTCAGAATCACACAGAAATTGAACTCTAAAATAAAAATTTCACCTGTAGAATTATCACACACATCTTGAAGAAGAATATGCAAATTACAGGAAACCACCAGATGGCGCGGATAGTACGTCACAATGACGAGAGTGTAAGAGAGGAGTATATAAGGAATGGTGGCAAAGAAGTAAAATTGTTCACAAGCGCTTTAAAAGCCTTTCAGTGCAATAACCGCATAGTTATGACACAAAGGAAGCATTTGGATGATTTTTTACGTGGTAGAATTATCGGCCGACTGGAATGTGGACGTACCCAGCTGGAAGTGTCCGAGGAACTTGGAATCGCCCAGAGTGTCATCTCCAGGCTTTGGCAACCATTCCAAGATGATGGTAATGTGAGTAGATGTTACAGCACAGGTCGTCCCCGAGTTACAACGCCGAATGAGGACCGGTATTTAGCAGTTACTGCCAAAAGAAACAGACGGAGTACAGCATCAGACCTGTCTCGTCAGCTCTCTTCAGCTACCGGTATGACAGTTTCAAGGCAGACCGTGTACAGACGCTTAGGGCACATTGGTCTATATGCTCGTAGGCCTGTCAGATGTGTTCCACTTACCGCAACTCTCTGTCGCCTGCGATTAACCTGGAGTAGAGAGCATGCATTGTGGACACCGCAACAGTGGTCTTGTGTGATGTTTTCCGACGAGTCTAGGTTTAGTTTGCAGTCTGATTCTCGCCGGACTTTCATATGGAGAGCGCCAGGTACCCGTTACCACCAAGAGAACACCATTGAACGACACCGTTACGGTGGTGCAGGATGGCTCGTTTGGGGAGGAATTATTCTTGGTTCCAGAACTGACCTGCCTGTTCAGAGTGTAACGATGACAGGCCACATCTATCGGGATGTCATTCTGGAACAACATGTACGTTTGTTTCGGGGTGCTGAATTTCTGTTTATGGATGACAACGCCCGTCCTCACCGTGCAAACATTGTAGACGAATGCCTTCAATTGGAGGATATCACCCGTATGGATTGGCCAGCATACTCACCGGACTTGAATCCAATAGAGCATGTGTGGGATATGCTTGGCCGACGAATTGCAGCCCGTCAACCCTCCCACCTGTCAACCGGAACTTCGGAGGGCATTGCTTGACGAGGGGTGTAATATTCCCCAAGATCAGATTGATAATTTGACACTCAGCATGCCTAGGCGTTGTAAGGCCTGTATTGCATCGTCCGGGAGACATACTCCATATTAACCATCATACTAACCATGTTATACTGTTTTTTGCAAATAGGTTCTTTTTCGAAATTTGCTCCAGGGAGTAAAAATCGCCATTTTTATTAATTATGTCAAACATATAGCATCTGTTTTGCTCTTTACCTTTTGTTTAATAAATAGACTTTACAAATATGTCAAATTTGTTTTGCTTCTGTCTCTTTCTTTGCCTGAACTTCATCATCCTTAATTTATTGACATGAGTGTATATCCCCTGTGTATTACCAACAATCGTTGTAATGTTAGAAAACAAAAAAACAATTGTCTAGCGTTCTGTACTTTGGTTACCACAGGCTTCAGGTTTGAAACATGGATGTTCAGGTTCGGAATCTTACTGTAGTTCCCGGTTTAATTAGCCTAAAGAGTGAAAAAATTGACCGTAGAGAGACTAACCAAACAAATAAAAACAATATAGAGCAGGGGTGGCCAACCCAATTGATTTTCTGTATTATACTTAGTATATCGCGTATTTGGGTATTTCTTGTGATTTTTCAAAAAGAAATGTAATATAAACAGGAATTAAGGCTTTTGTTAATGACGTTAAAAAAAAAGAAGTATTTAATGTGTTTACCGGACATTTTAATATATTTTTGTTTTTCAATATTGATCATTATTATCCAGTACTGAGATAATCCATAAGAAAAATTTGATGCAACATATTTTTACACAACAATTAATTGTTACTTAGTATATCGCGTATTCTTGTGATTCTTTTAAAAACGGGGCCTGATGGCCGAGTGGCTAGCGCTCTGTCACTCGTTATCACAGGTATCGGGTTCAAACCCCGGCTGTTCCATGGATGTTTGTAGTGATTTGGAATCCACTTTAAACCGTAGGTCCCAGTCTCGTATGACTGTAGTGTCACAGAGTCCAATCAGACTTCTTCTCACCCACATCATTCCCAAACTAAAAGGATCAACTTAGTTCTAGGCACAATGATGTGGTGTGGTGTAGTAGTAGTAGATTCTTTTAAAAAGAAACGTAATACAAACTAGAAATAAGGTTTTTGTTAATGAATTTAAAAAATAGTATTTAATGTTTTTATCTGACATTTTAGTGTATTGTTTTTTTTTTTTCAATATCGGTCTTTTTATCCAATACTGAGGTCATTCACCATTACAATAACACATATGTGCCGATTAAAACTAATATACAAAGAAGATAATGATCTATTATTAATTTGTTAATGAAAATTTTATTCTTTACACTCAAAATCCATTTTTTTTTTCGGTCTGAATTGCCATTGTTTTCAATTTAATTGAACTTTAGATAAAATCATTAGTGTACATCGTGCTTTTTCTTTGTTTACTAACGTACGTGGGTTTACTTCTTTGTCTCACGACGTGCGTGGGTGCTTACTTTTCTTTGTCTCATAACGTGCGAGGGATTATTGTACAAATATTTTATACAACAATTATTATTAAAGTAAACAAAAGCAGTATACCATTTATTAAAGTTGATCATGCCATATATTATGCGATTAGAAAGTAAGTGTTATTTATTATTGAAAATATTATTTTAATTTTATGGTGATCTCGTATTGCACTAATGTATGCCACAATGAAGAAGTGAGTTAATATATTGCTTTCCAGGTAAACTTTTAAAGGTAATTGCGGCACAGTTGCGTGATGCATCGAATAAAATCCAAAAATACTTCCATCAGCAGCATGCGAGGTATAATCAGGCTTATGATGTGTCACAATGAATATGATGTGATCTCTGAGAATATTATGTGATGACACACTGAATATGATGTGGTCTGACGTGAATATTATGTGATACTGTGACACTCTGAATATGATGTGATTTGAGAATATGATGACATTCTGAATATGATGTGACACTCTGAATATGATGTGATCTGAGAACATGACGTGATACTCTAAATATGATGTGACATTCTGAATATGATGCGACACTCTGAATATGATGTGATCTGAGAATATGACGTGATACTCTATATCTGATGTGACATTCTGAATATGATGAGACACTCTGAATATGATGTGATACTGTGAATATGATGTGACACACTGAATATGATGTGACACTTTGAATATGGCATGACCTTCTGAATATGATGTGATCTAAGAATATAATGCGACATTCTTCATTGATCTGCCTTTCCATAGGATAGCTGCGCAATTGTCACTGTGCCATGAATCGGAAAATAATAATTTTTTACTATTAAAATATTAGATCTTCCAAAAACATTTACAGTACACAAAAAAATATATCTTCAGTGATATTTAAATATTTTGTTTATTCAAATCACGGCGAGAAATTTCGTCCCTATTTTCATCCGCATTGTTGAATCCCTGCCTTCCTTCACAAAATATTCTACAGAAAACTATTCTCCAAAATCTCTAGCAATACGTCACAGAATCGCGGCATCTTCCCTTGTAAAACCTGAAACAATTCAATCGGCCCTGTTATCTCCAACTGGTGGATCTGTAAGCCAGCCCGGAATGTCTTGATGCACAGGATAAAACCCAAAATACTTCCACAGTCAGTCTAATTATAATCAAGCATATGATGTGACACTCTGAATAGGATGTGATCTAAAAATATGATGTGACACACTGAATATGATGTAATACTCTTAATATGATGTGATCTGAGAATATGATGTGACACTCTGAATATGATGTGATTGATCAGAGAATATGATGTGACATTCTTCAATGAATCTGTCTTTCAATAGACCTTAAGAGGTATTTGCCGTCCAGTTGCGTGATGTATAGGATAAAACCCAGAATACATCCTCCAGCAGCCAGATTATGCATGCGAGAGTCTGAATATGATGTGGCACTCTGAATAGGATACTGAAATATGATGTGATTGATCAGAGAATATGATGTGACATTCTTCAATGAATCTGTCTTTCAATAGACCTTAAGAGGTATTTGCCGTCCAGTTGCGTGATGTATAGGATAAAATCTGCCTTTCAGAATACATCCTCCAGCAGCCAGATTATGCATGCGAGAGTCTGAATATGATGTGGCACTCTGAATAGGATACTGAAATATGATGCGGTTGATCAGAGAATATGATGTGACATTCTGAATATGATGTGACACTCATGGGATATGAGAATATGTGACAATCATATATGATATGTGATTATGATGATGATCTGAGAATTTGATGTGATTGGAGAATATGATAATAAGACACAATACTCTTCATTAAGTCTGCCTTCCTATAGGATAAGTGGCTAGCTTTCTGGCGCTCTGTACCACAGGTTTTGGTTTCGAGTCTCTGCGGTGCCATAGGTGTCCGTAGTGGTTCGGAATCCACTTTAAACAGTAAATTCTGGTCCGTTTAGCCCTAAGTGTACCCAAGATGACTGTAGAGCGCCAATCCAAACCAATCAAATAGGATAACAGCGAAATTACCATTATACCACGAATTAGGCTGTTTTTATAAAATATTGAAAATATGAAATTTTGCAAACAAATTCGTGTACAAAAATATAACTTCAGCAATATTCAAATACTTTGCTTATTCAAATCACGGTGAGAAATTTCGTCCTTTTCTTCATCTACACTGTTGAATTCCTGCCTTCCTTCACAAAAATATTCTACAGAAAACTATTCTCCAAAATCTCTAACAATACGTCACAAAATCGCAGTAATCTTCCATTGTAAAACCTGAAATAATTCAATAGGCCCTGTTGTCTCCAACTGGCGGGTCTGTAAGCGGGCCCGGAATGTATTGAAGCATAGGATAAAACCCAAAATGCTTCCACCGACAGCCTAATTATAATCAGGCATATGATGTGATACTCCGAATATGATATGACCCTCTGAATATAATGTGATTTAAGAATATGATACGACCCTCTGAATATGATGTGATACTCTGAATATGATACGATCAGAGGATATGATGTGATCTGAGAATATGATGTGTCACTTTGAATAAGATGTGACACTCTGATTATGATGTGACACTCTGATTATGATGTGACACTCTGATTATGATGTGACACTTTAAATAGAATATCTGAGGATATGATGTTACACTTTAAATAGGATATCTGAGGATATGATGTTACACTTTAAATAGGATATCTGAGGATAAATGATGTTACACTTTAAATAGGATGTGATCTGAGAATATGATGCGACATTCTTCATTGAATCTGCCTTCCTATCTGACAGCTGCACAATTATCACTGTGACACGAATCGGGTTATTTTTTATTATTAAAGTGTTAAATTTTAACAAAAAAAAAAATTTGAGTGCACAAAAATATTTCTTCAGTAATATTGAAAGATTTTTGTTATTCAAATCAAGGAGATATTTTGTTTATTCAAATCACGGTGAGAAATTCCATCCCTATTTTCATCCGCCCTGTTGAATTCCTGCCTTCTTTCACAAAAATATTCTACAGAAAACTATTCTCCAAAAATCTCTAACAATACGTCACAAAAATCGCAGCATCTTCTCTTGTAAAACCTGAAACAATTCAATCGGCCCTGTTATCTCCAACTGGTGGATCTGTAAGCCGGCCCGGAATGTCTTTACCAATACTTAGCAAGAAATGGGGTGGCCATTTTTACGAGCCAAATCTCGATTCGAAATGGGATGGCGAAATGGCGGATTTGTTGGCGAGAGAATCGTGGCGATAAATCTTATTTTTCGAGGCGTGTTTTGGGTTTTCCTTTTTTTTTTCTTTTTTTTTACGACTTGGGACCCTTGGGGGAAATGAAAGTGTCCTCTTCTTCTTCGGGTCGTATACAATTTGTCCTTTTCTTTCGCTTATTTCTAAATGATATTTTTGTATCTGGAACAAATGATAGCGAATTTTTTTTTTTTTTTTTTTTTCTTTTCTTTTCTTTTTTCTTTTTTGGGTTGGAAGAGGTCACGCTTTATTTGAATGGCAGTAGTAAATTTCAGATTATTTTGTTGTTGTTTTTTTTTCATATATATTTTTTTTTGTATAAGGTTGTGACCTGGGTAAATAAAGTTTCTCAAAGCTTTTAATGTGGCAAAATTCGAGTCGTAAAAATTTTGCAAATTGGTCTTTCCATTATAATTTTTTTCAAAGGTTTTTACTTTTATTATTATTATTATTATTATTATTTTTCTTCGTAATTTGAAACTTTTGATAAAAAATAATCTTCTCTCTTGAAGATGACCGATTTTCTTAGATGATTAAAAGAAATACACTGTAAATGTCATATAGTTAGAAGTCTAATAAAAGAACAGTTTTTTTTTTTAAATATATAATTTATACAGTTAATACGAAATAAAACTATTAATAATAAAAGTTATAACACACAGAATATGATGAGACACTCTGAATATGATAAGATATGATCTGAGAATATGTTGTAGCATTCTGAATATGACGTGAAACTCTGAATATGATGTAACATTCTGAATATGATGTGACATTTTGAATATGATGTGACATTTTGAATATGATGTGATCTGAGAATATGTTGTAACATTCTGAATATGATGTGGCACTCAATATGATGTGATCTGAGCTTATGATTTGTAGGCAACTCAGGCATAGTTGCGTGATGTATAGGATAAATACAGGTCCAAGAATACTTTTACAGTATACTAATACTAGAATACTTCCACCAACAGCCTAATTATAATCAGGCATAACATATGATGTGGATATAATGTGATTTGAAAATTTGATGTGACACTCTGAATATGATGTGATCTGACAACATGTTGTAACATTCTGAATATGATGTGGTACTCAATATGATGTGATCTGAGCTTATGATTTGTAGGTAACTCAGGCATAGTATGATGTATAGGATAAATACAGGTCCAAGAATACTTCTACAGTATACTAATACTAGAATACTTCCACCAACAGCCTAATTATAATCAGGCATTACATATGATGTGGATATAATGTGATTTGAAAATTTGATGTGACACTCTGAATATGATGTGATCTGACAACATGTTGTAACATTCTGAATATGATGTGGCACTCAATATGATGTGATCTGAGCTTATGATTTGTAGGTAACTCAGGCATAGTTGCGTGATGTATAGGATAAATACAGGTCCAAGAATACTTCTACAGTATACTAATACTAGAATACTTCCACCAACAGCCTAATTATAATCAGGCATAACATATGATGTAGGACTGTGAATATAATGTGATTTGAAAATTTGATGTGACACTCTGAATATGATGTGATCTGAGAACATGATGTGACAGTCCGAATATGATGCGATCTGAGAATATGATGTTACATTCTTCATTGAATCGGGTTGTTTTTTAATATTAAAGTAGTAAATTTTCAAAAAAAAAAAAAAAAAACCAGTGAACAGTAAAGAATAGAGTTTTCATTTTGTGTGTGTGTGTGTGTGTAAGGTTATGATCTGGGTAAATAAATTTTCGCAAAGCTTTAATGTGGCAAAAATCCGAGTCATAAAAATTTGCAAATTGGTCTTTCCATTATAAATGTTTTTTTTTTTTTTTTTTAAACTTTTTACGTTTGTTATTATCATTATTTTTGTTTCTAATTTGAAACTTTTGATAAAAAATAATCTTCTCTCTCTTGAAGATGGCCGATTTTCTTAGAAGTTGATAAAAAGAAACACCCTGCTAATGACATATAGTTAAAAGTCTAATACAGGCAACGTTTGTTTTTTTTTTAAATACACAGTTTATTCAATAAATATGAAAATTAATGTTTGGCAATACATAGATAGTTAATCTTCATGTTAATAAACAAGGGCTACCCTCTGTTACTCATTTACTATCCAGGGGCACCTGCAGTTTGAAGATATGCTACGGACGCGAGTAACATTACTCCCACAACGCTCTACGAGTGGATTACGAACCACTACAAACATCCATGGCACTGCCGGGGCTCATGGATCCCCTGTTTCTCATGGGTCCCCTCTAAACCGTAAATCAATGTCCCATGTGATTGTAGAGCGTTGGGCGTAGAACTGACAATCCTACTGTGTAAAAAGAAAACATCTGTCTCGAAATCTGCCAGTAGGCAGACGGCCTTGGACCACATAGGGCTGTTGTGCTAAAGAAGAAGAAGGAAATTCATTTACAGTCAAAAATAAATAATAATGAAGAATTGTAGTAGATACTGCGTTACCAAGAAATCATCACAGGAAGTTGTTGTGTTTCTCTTAAGTGATGATTGTGTTACAGAAGAATAAAGGCGAGGAATTTTTGGGGATGATTTTCATCACATATGCCTACTTTTTCAAGTCATATTGAAAAAATGTGTCGAATGCAGACACAGTCGATGCAGTATTAAATCTGTAATGCAATAAATAACTATATAAAAATCTTATTTTTATAAAAACTAGTCTAGACTTAGTTAATAAGTTCTTTTAAAAATCTGAAATTAGGAAATTTTTACTCAAAAATAGCTGTACAAGTTAATTAATGAAGCGAAAAAGTTTCTGCAAGAAATATATTACCGTGGACATTTTGTATTTTTAAATAACAAACAATTGTCGTCTACGTTATTATACAAAGTAATTAATTAAAGTATTTGGAGAAGATAGTATTTTATTATACTGGATATTCTATTTTAGACTTTTCTTTTGCAATCGAATATATTATTTTCTTAAAATCATGAAGAAATTATGATTTAAACCAAGATTTTTTTCTTTGATACTATTTTTATAAATAATGCATTCAGTGAAAGATTTATTTTATATTTACTGTATCAATTTTTTTCTGTATACAAACCCTAAAATTATCTCTTGGATGTTTGTTAGTGGTTTGAAATCCACGTTAAACTGTAGGTTCCGGTCTAATGAGCCTAAAGTGTGCACAAAGTGACCATAGAGCGACAAATCAAACCGAATCAAAAATTATCTCAGATCTTTTTTAAAAAATGTTTGGACTTTTAAGTTTTTGTCTAGTGAACCAAAGTAGATTACTGACGCCACTTTCTGTGGATTGACATTGGTGCCACCTAAATTTAGAAAGAATACATTATTATTATTATTATTATTTTTTTTTTTTTTTTTTTTGCACTTCTTTCTACCCGTCTACTAAATTATTGTGTTTCAACTCCAGTGTGAACAAGGGAGCTTTCATTTTGCCTTGTCTGTTGAGTTTTGAATTTATACCTCTTAGTTCAGATAACTTACTCGACTCGTGTCCTAGATGCAACTTACGCAGCCATGGGGGTAGGAGGGCTGAAATCCGCTGGGGGCATTGTTGTAGTCACTGCTTCCAGAAGCGAGAAAACTTGATAATGATTGTGAATGTGTGTAAAGCATCTCATGTTGATATCAGTCTGTTTGGATGGAGTTTTCGAGATTGTATCCCATACGATAAATAAATGCAGTTCATTTACCCTTAAAGTCCTCTAAAAGATGCAGCCTGATGGCCAATTGGCTAGCGTTCTGGCTTTTCGTACCACAGGCATGAGGTTCGAATCCTGGCGGGGGCATGAATGTTTGTTAGTGATTCGGAATACACGTTAAACTGCAGATCCCAGTTTATTAGCCTAAAGTGTGCACAAAATGACCGTAGAGCGACAAACCAACCTTTATTTCAGATAGCTTAGAATTATAACCCCCTTAAATATTATATGAAGATATTAGATTTCAATCAAATATTTTATTGAATATTGGATTGAAATCTTATCTAAATATAATAATAAATCGAATACTTTAATTGAAATCAAATTGATTGATCAGTTCTCTGACCACCAAACCACTTTAGGCTTTATTCTACCTCACAATGTTAATGTTTTTAAATAATTGCTTTACGTTCAAATTCTGTGAATAATGATTAAAATTCATTCGCTATTAGAACGGTAGAAATTTCAGCCTAACCCAGAGAGCACCAGGCAGGCTTTGACTTTCCACCCAGTTTGCCACCACTGATTTGATAAACCCAGCATAATGACTTTCCGACCTATTCATTAATAGGGTTTATTTTAAATAATCATATTTGGGTTTGTTTGATGGAAAACTTTTAAAATTCACCAAACAGTGTACTCATGTATCGTAAGTAAGCATATTGTAAGTATAAAGTAACGTTATGATTTGCAATGAACATTGTTCACAAGCAGTCAAATATTCGAATTTACCGCAAAGACCTACCTATATATGTTTATAACCATATAAAACTCAGAAATTGAGGACATAACATTGGTTCTAATGCAATTCACCATCACATTTTATAACTTCCTGTTCATGAATAAATATTTCAGCTCCAGAGTCTACAAGATCTAGAAGGCCTCCTCAAATGGCACCAACAAACGATCAAGGAAATTCTTGAGCATCGATAATTTCCTAATGAAATCACGGCCTTCCTCAATTCAAACTTATTGATTTTTCTTGAAGATTCTTATGATTATGAAGCGGCTCACTTCTCCACAAAGTGGTTTCTAATAACATAAGGATACAACCATTGAAAACACCGAGGCCCGTCCGGTAAACACGGGGAATGGGATAATCACCTCTAATAGTTCTTAACGATGCTTTTATGACAGTAAATAACTCAGGTGGAAGCCCCCAGAGGTTTTCCCGTCAAATTCAATATGACAGTGCGGAAATGGTAGTTTGGAGCGTTTTATCATAGGGTTTGAAAGAATGGATTTTAATAAACAGGTTCGAGAATTTATTTAAAAGGGGAAATTAATTGAGATCTTTTTGTGGCAAGTAGTTTGGTAACTGTAAGACAATGTGTTTTCATAAACTTGATGAGTTAATTTTGTAATTTTAATGCGATTAATTATTCTAGTCATATAAATAATAAAGTAGTACATTAGCTATTAGAACGGTAGAAGATTCAGCCTTACCCATAGAGCACCAGGGAGGCTTTAACATTCTACCTAGTCTGCCACTACTGATTTGGCAACACAACATCAATATTTTTGAACCTTCTAATTATTAGGGCTCATTTTAAATAATCATATTTGGGTGTGTATGAAAGAAACTTTAAAAACTCACCAAACTCACCATTTGTCACCTTTATAAACACACAAAACAGTGTAATTATGTATTGTAAGTAAATAGTAAGTACGTATATTCTAAGTATGCAGTAGCATTATGATTAGCCATGAACAATGTTCACAAACACCCAAATATTCGAATCTACCACAAAGTCCTTCTTAGATATGTTTATAACCACATAAAAACTCCGAAATTGACATAACATGTGCTCCTGATGCAATTCGCCATCACATTTTATACTTTCTGTTCATGAATAATTATTTCAGCTCCAGAGTCTAGAAGATCTAGAAGGCATCCTCAAATGGCACCAGCAAACGATCAACGAAATTCTTAAGCATCGATAATTTCCTAATGAAATCACGGCCTTCCTCAATCCAAACTTATTGATTTTTCTTGAAGAAGATTCTTATGATTATGAAGCGGCTCACCTCTCCACAAAGTGGTTTCTAATAACATAAGGATGCCACCATTGCAAACACCGAGGCCCGTCCGGTAAACACGGGGAATGGGATAATCACCCCTAATAGTTCTTAACGATGCTTTTATGGCAGTAAATAACTCAGGTGGAAGCCCCCAGAGGTTTTCCGTCAGATTCAGTATGGCAGTGCGGAAGTGGTAGTTTGGAGCATTTTATCATAGGGTTGAAAAGAATGGATTTTAATAAATAGGTCCCAGAATTTATTTAACAGGGGAAATTCATTGAGATCTTTTCGTGGTAAACAGTTTGGTTAACTGTAAGGCAACGTGTTTTATATACTTGATGAGCAATTTTTTAATTTTTGATGCAATTAATTATATAAATGATTATGTAATAGTTATGTTGTTGTTCTAATGCAGCTGGCAATACAGAGACAGTTAATATTTATACCATACGCAAGGTCTGCAGCGCTGTTACTCATTAAGCACTACCCAAAGGGCACGTATAGCTTGAAGACATGCTACGGACGCGAATAACACGACGCTCAACGATCCTATTTGACCGACCTACGCCTTAAAGTGAATTCCGAACCACTACAAACATGTGCTCGGTACCGTAGGTTTTGGAATCCATGTTACCGTCGGGACTCGAACCCAGAAACCTGTGGTACCGAGCGTTAGACCCTCGACATAAAGTATGAGTATGTATATTGTAAATAGGCAGTAACATTATGATTTGCGATGAAGAATGCTCACAAGCAGCCAAATATTCAAATCTACCACAAAGTTCTACTTAGATATGTTTATAACCACATAAAGCTCCGAAATGAAGGACATAATATTGGTTCTGATGCCATTCACCATCACATTTTATACTTCTTGTTCATGAATAAATATTTCAGCTCCAGAGTCTACAAGA
>BPLR01011347.1:0-108316 GCA_021605095.1 Caerostris extrusa | reverse complement strand
GGCTGGCGTCTTTTACTGCCGCAAAAGTGGTGCACAGGCTGGCCTCCGACGAATCCACCACTGGCTTACCACTGTTTTTCTTCTGACTCATGCCATTTCCATGCCTGATTTTCACGCCATTTCCGAACGTACAATCCATAACGAAATCTGTTTATTTCGATTCCTTTAACTTCCTTTGTATTTTTACCAAATATTACAGATACACCTGTATCTATAAACGGCATCCTTACTAATGAAATTTATGAATCATTGGAAGAAATTACATTGAAAGCATTACATATCATAAGTGTTAACATTACATATCATAAATATTAAGATTACATATTATAAGTGTTAACATTACATATCATAAGTATTATCATTATATATCATAAGTCAACATTACATATCATAAATGTTATCGTTATATAAGTGTTATCCTTATCATATCATAAGTGTTAATTATATAAGTGTTATCCTTACATATCATAAGTGTTATCATTACATATCATAAGTGGTATCATTATCATATCATGTTATCATTACATATCATAAGTGTTATCATTACATATCATAAATGTTATCTTTATATATCATAAGTGGTATCCTTACATATCATAAGTGGTATCCTTACATATCATAAGTGGTATCCTTACATATCATAAGAGTTATCACTTACATATCACAAGTATATCACTACATATCATAAGAGTTATCACTACATATCATAAGTTATCATTACATATCATAAGTATTATCATTACATATCATAAGTGTTAGCATAAATGTCACATTATATATTATAAATGTTTAATTTCATACTTAAATGTAATTCATCTTTTCACAGGGGAAAAAATTGAAACTTTTGAAAATAAAGTCAAAACAGACACGAAAACGGAAACTATTTCATACGAAACAGATCAAGAAGAACTAGGAGGGGGAAAAAAAAGGGAAAAATTCCCGATACAATAGAGTTGTCACCGACAGAACTTTCAACATAAACGTCTTTTAAGAAGCTGAGATCAATACACGCTTTTATAACTTCAAATAATCTTATAAATACCAAGCACAAAACTTCTTCACTGTCAAAGCTAATAACTTTCACTTTAGGAGGGAAAAATTCCTCAATTTTTCCCCCTTATTTCCCCATTTATGTTTATCCTATTTTTTGTAAACTGCTTTTTAACTTTTTAACAATGGGTCTAATGTCAAGAAAACGCATTTTGTTTCCATAAAATCTTTTCTTTATACATACATATATATATATATATATACAGACATATATTCCCTTTTTTTTATTATTTTTTTCCTGCAAAAGAAAAAAATTGCGCTTTATTCACGGTTGACAAGAAATATCGCAAATCGATCATTCATAAGAGATAAAGAAGGGCTTTTCTTTCTTTCTTCTTTTTTTTTTTTTTCTTTTTCTCAAGAAAAGAAGGGTAGTAGGATTATAATAAAAGAAAAATATGCAGGAATTGTTTTTTTGTTACGTTTATTGAGCAAGTATATTTCAAAAGTAAATTTAACGTAATCGTTTACCTATTACACCGTGAACGATTGGTTTGTTTGCAAAACACTTGAAAAACTTCCACTTGGTTTGTAATGATACAAATTTCTTCTTAAACACATTTAAGAAAGATTCGTAGGATATAACGAGCGAGTAAAAAGTCATGAAAAAAATGTAAGAAATGTTAAATTTCCGATTTCAAAACTTACTTCACCAAAATCAATAATATAATTAGAAAAAAAAAAATAAAAAGACAAATCATCTTGTTATTCTTCCTTTTCAATGCATTCCATAAAATGGATATAATCTATAAAATTAAAAATATATATTTGGCAATTAAAATAAAATAAACGTAAAAATATTTTTAACTCTAAAATTCTTTAATCTCACATGTTAATAAACTAAATTAAAAACTTTTCTGAATTTACAATTTTCTGCAAAATCTACTAACTTTCAACTATATATTACAACAGCTTCTTCTCCGTTGACGCAACCACCTTAGTGGATCAAGGCCGTCTGCTAACTCGCAGATTTCGAAACAAGAGAATTTTTCTTTTTTACGGTGTAAGGTTGTCAGCCCTACACTTAAAATGTCTATGTCCTACAGTCATTCTAATACGACTGTAAAGGTCATCTTTTCTATAGTCAGAACGGGGCCCTACAGTTTAAAAATGGATTCCGAACCACTACAAATATCTGGCACCACCGGTACCCGAAATCTGTGGTACCAAACGAAAGAGCCCTAGCCACTCATCTATCTGGTCCACATACCTGTCTATATAAAAGACAGCCTTATTAATGGAATTTATGAATCATTTGAAAAATTTCATTGATTACAATCATTATATATCTTTATTTAAAAAAAAAGCTTTTAATTTCATATTTAAATATATTTCATCTTTTTCAAAGGGTGAAAAAAATTTAAACTTTTAAAAATAAAGTCAAAACAGACACGAAAACGGAAACTATTTCAAACGAAACACATCAAGAACTAGAGGGGAGAAAAAAAGAAAAAAAATCCCGATACAATAGAGTTGTCACCGTCAGAACTTTCAACATAAACGTCTTTTAAGAAGCTCTAGAAATCAATACACGCTTTTATAACTCAAATAATCTTATAAATACCCAGCACAAAACTTCTTCCCTTCCGTGCTTCACTGTCAAAGCTAATAACTTTCACTTTAGGAGGGAAAAATCCCTCAATTTTTCCCCTTTTTTTTTCCCTTTATGTTTATCCCATTTTTTTCTAAACTGCTTTTTTAACTTTTTAACAATGGACCTAATGTCAAGAAAACGCATTTTGTTTCCATAAAAACTTTTCTTTATATACACATATATATATATATATTCCCTTTTTTTTATTTTTTTCCTGAAAAGGAAAAAAAAAAAAAAATTGTGTTTATTCACGGTTGACAAGAAATATCGCAAATCGATCGTTCATAAGAGATAAAGAAGGGCTTTTCTTTTCTTTTTCTCAAGAAAAGAAGGGTAGTAGGATTATAATAAAAGAAAAAATTCAGGAATTGGTTTTTTTTGTTACGTTTATTGAACAAGTATATTTCAAAAAGACATAATAATCGCTCATCTATTACACCGTGAACGATTGGTTTGTTTGCAAAACACTTGAAAACTTCCACTTGGTTTGTAACGATGCAAATTCCTTGTTAAACACATTTATGAAAGATTCGTAAGATACAGACAGCAAGTAAAAGGTTAAAAAAAAAAAAATGTAAGAAATGTTAAATTTTTCGATTTCAAAACTTACTTTATCAAAATCAATAATATAATTAGTGAAAAAAAAAAATAAATAAGAAGACTTAGAATTTTTTTAGTCTTTCTTTTCAATGTATTCTATAAAATGGATGCACAGAATTGATAAGATTAAAAGTATGTATTCGGCAATTAAAATAAAATAGATATAGAATATTTTTAACTCTAACTCTTTAAATTCTTTAATCTTAAGTGTTAATAAACTGAATTAAAAACATTTTTGATTTTACAATTTTCAGCAAAAGCTACTTAAATTTCCACTATAAATTACAACAAACCCCTTGGTGGGCCAAGGCCGTCTGCTAACTGGCAGATTTCGAAACATGAGAAGTTTTCTGTTTTACGGTGTAAGATTGTCAGTCCTACGCTTAAAAATGTCTATGTCCCACAGTCATTCGTTATATGACTGTAGAAGATCATCTATTCTACAGTCATATTAGACCGGGTATTTAAAAATGGATTCCGAACCACTACAAATATCCACCATTACCGGACTCGAACCCGAAACCTGTGGTACCAAACACCAGAGCGCCAGCCACTCATCCATCTGGTCCACATACCTGTCTATATAAAAGACAACCTTATTAATGGAATTTTTAAATCATTGGAAAAATTTCATTGGTTACAAAAATTATATATCTTTATTTAAAAAAAAGCTGTTTAATTTCATATTTAAATATATTTCATCTTTTTCAAAGGGGAAAAAATTAAACTTTTCCAAAAATAAAGTCAAAACAGACATGAAAACGGAAACTATTTCAAACAAAACACATCAAGAACTAGAAGGGGGAAAAAAAGAAAAATTCCCGATACAATAGAGTTGTCACCGACAGAACTTTCAACATAAACAAACGTCTTTTAAGAAGCCGAGATCAATACACGCTTTTATAACTCCAAATAATCTTATAAATACCAAGCACAAAACTTCTTCCCTTCCGTGCTTCACTGTCAAAGCTAATAACTTTCAGTTTAGGAGGGAAAAATCCCTTCAATTTTTTCCCTTTATGTTTATCCCATTTTTTCTAAACTGCTTTTTTAACTTTTAACAATGGAGCTAATGTCAAGAAAACGCATTTTGTTTCCATAAAAACTTTTCTTTATGTATACATATATATAGATATATATATTCCTTTTTTTCTTATTTTGTTTCCCTGAAAAGGGAAAAAAATTGTGCTTTATTCACGGTTGACAAGAAATATCGCAAATCGATCGTTCATAAGAGATAAAGTAGGGCTTTTCTTTCTTTCTTCTTTTTTTCTTTTCTTTTCTTTCTTTCTTTTTCTCAAGGAAAGAAGGGTAGTAGGATTATAATAAAAGAAAAAAATGCAGGAATTGTTTTTTTGTTAATCTTATTGAACAAGTATATTTCAAAAGACATAATCGTTTACCTATTACACCGTGAACGATTGGTTTGTTTGCAAAACACTTGAAAAACTTCCACTTGGTTTAAGACGATACAAATTCCTTGTTAAACACATTTAAGAAAGTTTCGTAAGATACAGCAAGTGAGTAAAAAGGTTATGAAAAAAAAAAATGTAAGAAATGCTAAATTTTCATTTCAAAACTTATTTTGCCAAAATCAATAATACAATTAGTGAAAAAATAAAAATCAATAAGAGGACATATCATCTTGTTAGTATTCCTTTCCAATGCATTCAATAAAACGGACATAATCTATAAGATTAAAAATATGTATTTGGCAATTAAAATAAAAATTGATGTAGAATATTTTTACTCTAACTCTTTAAATTCTTTAATCTCATATGTTAATAAATTGAATTAAAAACATTCCTTATTTACATTTTTCTGCAAAATCTACTTAGTTTTCGACTACAACTTACAACAGCGTCGTCTTCATTGACGCAACAGCCCCTTGCGTCGGGCCAAGACCATCTGCTAACTGGCAGATTTCGAAACAAGAGAAATTTTCTTTTTTACGGTGTAAGGTTGTCAGCCCTACTCTTAAAATGTCTATGTCCTATTCTCATTCTAATATGACTGTAGAAGATCATCTTTTCTACAGTCATATTAGACCGGATCTAAGATTGAAACAAACATCGAACTATTACAAATATCTTTAGCACCACCGGGTCTCGAATCCAAAATCAGCGGTACCAAACGCCAGACACTCGGCCATCTGGCCCACATACCACATATGCATAAAAGACAACCTTATTAATAAAATTTATGGATCATTAGAAGAAATTTCATTGGTTACAAAATTACTCATCTTACTTTCAGAAAAAAATGTTTAATTTCTTACTTAAAAGTATTTCATCTTATTCAGAGGTGAAAAAAAAATTTAAACTTTTCCAAAAAAAAGTAAAGCCAAACAGATACGAAAGCGGAAACTTATTACAAACGAAACAGATCAAGAATTAGAGGGGGAAAAAAGAAAAAAATCCGATACAATAGAGTTGTCCCCGACAGAACTTTCAACATAAACGTCCTTTAAGAAGCCGAGATCAATACACGCTTTTATAACTTCAAATAATCTTATAAATACCAAGCACAAAACTTCTTCACTGTCAAAGCTAATAACTTTCACTTTAGGAGGGAAAAATCCCTCAATTTTTTTCCCTTTTATGTTTATCCCATTTTTTCAAACTGCTTTATTAACTTTTTAACAATGGACCTAATGTCAAGAAAACGCATTTTGTTTCCATAAAAACTTTTCTTGATATATACATGTATATAGATATATATTTCCTTTTTTTTTTTTATTTTTTTTTTTCCCTGAAAAGGGAAAAAAAAAAAATGTGCTTTATTCACGGTTGACAAGAAATATCGCAAATCGATCGTTCATAAGAGATAAAGAGGGCTTTTCTTTCTGTTCTTCTTTCTTTCTGTTCTTTTTTCTTTCTGTTTTGTTTTCTGTTCTCCTTTTCTTTCTTTCTTTTTCTCAAGAAAAGATGGGTAGTAGGATTATAATAAAAGAAAAACTGCAGGAATTGTTTTTTTTGTTACGTTTATTGAACAAGTATATTTCGAAAAGACGTAATCGCTTACCTATTACACCGTGAACGATTGGTTTGTTTGCAAAACACTTGAAAAACTTCCACTTGGTTTATAACGATGCAAATTTCCTTGTTAAACACATTTACGAAAGATTCGTAAGATACAGCGAGCAAGTAAAAAGTTATGAAAAATGTAAGGAATGATAATTTTTGATTTCAAAACTTACTTTACCAAAATCAATACATAATTAGTGAAAAAAAAAAATAAAAAGATAGAAGACAAATCATCTCTTTTAATCTTCCTTTTCTATGTATATGTATCTATTTTTTTCTCACAGGAAGAGTGTTGACATTTCATTTCGGCGACAGAGGAATGTATGTTATTTGACAAGTACATAATAACAATCTGTCACCCAAATTTGACGGCAGACAATTGTGGGTAGTTATATTACATACAATCAGTGTTTTTGTACTGATGAGAACGACTCGTCACTCAAATCTGATAGCAGATGTTTTAACATAGCAGTAAGTATAATCACTCATGTAATTAGCTAATGTCTGTGCGACCTTCACAGGTCGAAACAACTGCACATTGAATATGAACGGTACCACGAGTTGTTCCATCGTGATTAGTGATAGACCACGAGCTGATAAATGTCTACTCCAATTAAAAGTGAGGAAAGCTGACTCTTGACGGACTAACTTAAAAGGAGGTTTTTGGTGAAGAAGAGAGAGTTCTGCGATAAATCGACCAGAAATGTTGTTTTTCTTTTTTTCTCTGAAATGACTGAATAGGCCGGGGTTTCCGCCTATTTTTTTAAAGTGAACCTCTTGTGATTTCGTGTGATAATTAAAGACTGGAAATCTGAAAAATCTCCGATATTGAAGTGAACAGTACTTTTGTGATTTGTGCACTAGCGATCATTTTTTTTTTTTTTTTTTAATTTTGTATAATAACCCAGAGTGCATTATTATGTATTTATTTATACATATGTAGTGCTTGTAAATAAAAAATTAAAGTGTTCCCATGTGCCTGAAAGTGGCCATCTTCTTGATACCGTTATAGGTCTAATATAGAGACATTAACATTCAATAAAATGGACGGAATCTATATGATTAAAAGTATGTATCTCATATTCTATGTGTATTTAATTTTAATTACATGTTTTTTTTTTTTTTCAAAGGAAACCACCTGAAAATAATACATAAAGTAATAAATATAATTTTTATGGTTTAATTTAATTCAGTTTTTATCAATTTACAACTCTTAATATTTAAATGAATTCTCAGCAATATAAATAATAAATTTGTAAGCCAAAATTGTCATTAAAAGTAAAGCTTCCTTATTTGTTTTCATGTATAATTACAACTAAAATTAATTAAACACACAAGATTATAAGTTAAAGTAAATTTTCAAGATACGCCCTACGGATTTCAAATAGCAAAACATTAAAAGCGGTCACCTGAGAAATTCTTATCTCGTTTACGCTCTGAGTTGAAAGAGCTACAAGCAAAGTTCACGTTAATGATGCTTAGAACGCTGAGATTATGATTTAGGAAGAATAAAAATGTGAACAACATCAGAGGTTCCCATATTAACAAGATAAATTAGTCGGTAGAACCATTATCTATTGACTCTTGGGAGGTAATCACCTATTGACCCTTGGGGTAAAATTGCCCCCTTAAGGGGTGATTTTTAGGGGTTAATTAATTAGGGAAGCGGCACCAGAAACCGAGGTTGTCTCATAAACTTCTAGAGGTAGGTGCCACTCTAATGTTGTTAACAAGATTTTCGGATTCATAGCTAAAATTAAAAAACATAAATGCTTCACAATATATATGTCCGCGCGGATGTGTATTCCCGTTTTTGCTTTTGATCTCTCGACCTACAAATAAAAGATTCAATCATTTCATTAAATCCTATTTGCTTTGTATTTTCACATTTTTTTATAACGACCGCTTTTAACTTTCCTATAATTAATCGCTGCCTTAATGTTTCTTTTTAATAAACTCTTTCCGACTCTTTACTTCCAAAGTTCTGCAAGATATCAACCAATGGTTCGTTTTTCGACTGCAGACACTTTAACAACTTTCGCAGCTCTTAGACATGTTCCTTTCTCTCTCCCGTCCCCTACCTAGGATAGACCCCAACTTTTTAAATTCCTTAATATTCATGTTAATAAAATGAATTAGGGGCTTGATGGCAGAGTGACTAGCTTTCTGACGCTCGGCGCCGCATGTTCCGACGGTGCCATGGATATTTGTAGTTGTTTTGGAATCCATTTTAAACCAGATAAAATATGACTGTTATATAGGGCTGACAACTGTATCCCCGTGGGGGGAATCTCAAGTTTCGGAATCTGACAGAAGGCCTTTGCCCAAGATGAGGCTGTCGCGCCATTGAAGACGAAGAAACTGAATTAAAAATAATCCCGACTTACATTTTCTTGTATTTTGTAGTCGAAAGCGAAGTGAATTTTGCAACATGCTCAGGCCAGCTATATATATATATAGTTGAACATTTGTGGGCTTCGTGTTACATTTTGTACCAAAACAGCCCACGCAAGATTGATGAATGGAAGACATTGCCTTCCAGGAAGACGAGTTGAAGCTTCCAGAAGACTACTGGCTAGCGCTTTGGCCTTTGGTGCCAAACCAAATCCAGGAAAAGTTTATCAGTAACGTCCTGGCACTTGCACTGACATGAGAGGAAAACAGAAAGAACTCCCAGCAAGCATTCAACTACTGATGCGAGATGATTTACATAAGTCGTCACATTTGCCATCGAGTCCACTAATTTCTAAAAACCGCGTGAAAGCAACAGAGCCGATAGTGGCTGAGCTCTCCTATAAACTAGTAGCTACCAGTAGCCACTGGGTTACAGGGATAGCATGCTTCACATTTTTTTAAAAACGCAGCTGGCAATACAGTTATCTTTTAGGTCATAAGCAAGGGCTGCACGCTGTTACTCATTTAGCACTACCCAGGGGAGACGTGCAGCTTAAAGATATATTATGGACGCGAGTAACACTACCCCACAACGCTCTACGATCCTATGGGACCGGGACCTACGGTTTAAATTGATTCCTAACCCTTACAAACATTTATGGCACCGGCCACTCGGCCATCAGATCCTATGCTTTCTATATTGAAAAATAAAATGATAATGCTAATAACTATTCCACATTTGCTTAAAAGGATACAAGCTTTTTATCATTGTTCTTTATAGAAAAAAAATGTATATTAATAAAAAAAAAAAACACAAGAAATGATAAGATTTTTTGGATTAAAAAAAAAAAAAACATCCCACCACCCAAATCAGTAACGTAAATAGTTAAAAAACAATAAGAAAAACGAGAAAAGTAAATAATCATCTTTTAGCTCGCAATTGCTCTCAAACCAATCAACAAAATGCAAATACTGAGTCCATAAAAAGAAGAAAAAAAAAAAAAACTGTAAAGAAAATGAGTTTTATAACTCCTTTCGTGTTTCGACTTGTCCAAAAGGCCGCAGAAGATAACAATGGCAATCTGCAGAAGAAATATGATTAATTGCGCAGCTCTTACAGCTAATTAACTTTCTGGCTCTCACACGTGTGATGTTTTTAATTTACTACAGTGCCTTCTTTTTTTTTTTGCAAGTGCGTGGAAGTTAAGATCTTACAATACTTAACTATTAAACGGCATTTTTTTTTTTTTTTTTTTTAATTTACTGATTTCTTTAGCTAATGTAATCAAACTGGCCATTTTTTTTTCCCTGATGCTTTTGTTTTTATTTTGTTTAGTGTTTTTTTTTAAATGACTTTTAACTAATGAGTGTCATTTTATAATTACATAAAAGGGATTTGAAGTGTTAATGAAGTTTTATTAAAAAAAAAATGATCAATTTATTTTCCAATATTTTTTTTGTTTTAAGTGAAAAATGAATGAAATGATAAGATTTTTTTTACTATTGGGGAAAAAATTATATGCCAGAAACAGTTTAAAAAAAATTTTTTCTTCTTTTTTTCCCAAATATCTTAAATGTAATAAAAATACAAACAATATTTCTCTGGCAATTATTTTCTACTACCATAATAATAATTATATAATAATTATTTTCAATCTCATGTCATTGATTTAAAAACTAAACAGCTGTTGTTGTAGATACTTCTTATCCCACTTGGTAGATATTTAGACTTAAGCCCACAAACTCTACGGACTCATGGTGAAGGGAAAGAGGGATGCTTCTGTTATGATGGAACACCCGTAGGTAGAAGTCTGCCCTGGCTCCATGACGTTCTGCAGTCATATGAGACCGGAACCTACGGCTTTAAGTATAGTGCGAACCACTACAAACATCCATGGTACCGACGGAACTCGAACCGAAACCTGTGGCACCGAGAGCCAGACACTTTGCCATCAGGTCATTCAGGCCCACGAAATAGCTAAACGTATAAAGAGAAAAATCATTGGAATGAAATTATTACTAAATTTCAATCGATTTTGTTTATTCAATTATGTATAAGCAAACATGTTGTTTCTCATCCCACTTGGTCGACCTCAATATTTAGACCAAGTCCAGAAATCTCTGAGTTCTCATGGAAGAAGGAAAGGAGGGGGGCAGCTTCTGTTGTGATGGAGTGCCCGTAGGTCTGGTTTGGCTCCATGTTGTCAAGTAGGAGGGCAGTGCTTCCCGGTTAGGTTTGTCGCTTTACGGTCATCTTCTGCACACTTTAGGCTAAACAGACCGGAACCTACACTTTAAAGTGGATTCCGAAACACTCACAAACATCCATGCCACCGCCAGGATTCGAACCTGAAGTCTGGGATACCAAAACCAGAGCGCTAGCAGTGCTTTCCGGGGGGAGGGAATTTTTACGGGAACTACCCGACATTTGCCTATCGCACGGGAGTAAACCCGAAAAACTCCCACAGATGTTCACCCCTTGCCTCGTGATTCGGACCGCGGTGGTCCGACCCACAAAGCAAGAGACTGAACATCGCAAACGCCATCAAGTCTCCTCGTTTTTCAAATCGTTTTTGAAACAGCGTTATCGGAGTGAACCTCAACCTTAATGCTCAACAGAGGCGCACGTTGCCACTCAACCACGAGTTGGCTTTTAAGCAACAATTATTACTGTTACTGGATTTTACAAAATCGTAATTGCATTAGTTTACAATATTCAGTAGATTTTGCAATATTTAATCATCAAAATGCATTTTTTTTTAACTAGCTAATTTCTATAGCTAATGAAATCAAAATAGCACAATTTTTTACCCTTTCTTATTTAATTTTTTCACTGGTATTTTTTAAATGACTTTTTAACGAATTAGTTTTATTTCGTAACTACACAGATGGATTTAAAATGTTAATAAAGTTTTGTCACAAATAAAATGGTCTCACTTATTTTGCTTTTGGGAGAAAATATATATTCAAGGAACATTCATTTGTTATCTCTCCAAATCTTGCCTAATGTATCGTAAGAACAACCTTTTCTCCCAGTCATTCGGTGATAAATAAAAGTAGTTTATGCCGTCAATATCAGAACTACTTAGCTGAATGACGGACGTAACATTGTAGAAATCAGATTAATAAATCTGCACTGATTTAATTAATTCACAATTATGCTTAATAATTAAAAAAATAGGAATAATATTTTGAATAAGCCAAGCTATAATTGGATCAGTTAAAATGTTGGGTTGCCAGGAATCAAACCGCAACGAGTCTGGAATAAGAAATAAAGAATTCGAAGCGATATTAAAAGGTATGACATAATATGACTTGTATGACAACCGTAAGGCGTTAAAAGATTTTCTGCTATATTCGTGTTAGTTGGGTGAATATTTTTTTTTTACCTTGGCGTCGTTACTACGTGTAACACAATTGGAGGTATTTACCAGAAAAATTATACTCTTTTAGCAATTGGATTAATGGTTCTGATGATGATGAATGAAGTGGTATATGGGAATGTGAAGCAACAAAGACTTAATCCCCTAATCACAATATATATGAAAAAATAGTTTTTCCTTATTTTTAATGTCTCTTTACGATCGTGTTAGAATTATCAAACATCCATGGCATTAATGGGTACCGAGCGCCAGAGCGCTTCTTCAGGCCCCTTGGATTCTAAAAATACTAACTAAAAATTAAGACAGAAAATCATCACTTTCAGGGTCTGGCGCTCGATGCCACAGGTTTCGGGTTCGAGTTCCTTCGATGCCATGGATGCTTTTATTGGTTCGGAATCACTTTTAAACCGCACAGAAAAGAAGCAAGCGTAGGTCAGCAAACATCAAAAACTTGGAAATCAAAATTGGAAAAGTGGGACTCAGCTATCGTAGGTCTTGGTCTAATAGAACTATTATACTACACCACACCAAATAACAACACTGTGCCTAGAGCTGAAGTGCCCCTTTGCAGTTTGGGAATGATGTGTGCGAGAAGTCTGGTTGGCTCTGTCAAGCTCTACAGTCATATGACACCGGGACCTACGGCTTAAAGTGTATTCGGAACCACTACAAACATCCAAGGCACCGCCAGGTCTCGAAACCGAAACTGTGGTAATGCCAGAAGCGCCAGAAGCCTAGCCACTCGGCCATCAGGCCCCAATGCCAATTATAGTTTATTAATTTTACTGTTTTATCTGTCAGTTGGCAGACGGCCTTTACTCATGATAGGACTGTCGTACCAATCAAAAAAAAAAAAAAGAATATTACAATTGTAATAAATTTTGAGTTTCGAACGGAAAGGAAACCTTTTAAGGAAAGTCGAATAAAAACTTCAGAGAATATTTTTTGTCAGAGGACTGGAAAAAAAAAAAAATCCACTAATTCATGTGCATCTAATATTAACCACACAACGCAACCAAGACAACGTTTCACCGATAACGATTCTACAACAAAAAACTCTGGATTAATTCTTTACTACCGCAATTATTCCCAAGATCAGGCGATGAAATTTTGGCAACCACCATACCCCCCCAGTACCTCAACCCCCACCCAACCCAGAGAGAGAGGACAGGATCATGTCGAAGACAGGTTTCTTCTCCAATCTCATTACTTGTAATCCTCCCCAAAACGCCACCGCACACACAAGATTAAAAAAAAAAAGACAGAAAAAGCAAAAAAGCAAAGCAAGCTCGAAAGAAGAGAGAAGCTCGGCGAACAAGCAGTGGACGATCCGAAGTCCGCACTGGAAACAAATCCTTTCGGAAGCTCGAAGATGAATTTTCGGAGATCTCTTTGTCTCTTCCTTCTCGAACAAAAAACGATTCCAGGTGGAGGATGTGTGCCGGTGGGAGTGGAGAGATGAAAAGAAGTGAAAAAAAAAAAAAAGTGGGCATATCTCTGTTGAGTGAAATCCAATAAACGATTCGGGTTGTTGTCGTGGTAGGTAGGAGTAGGTCTGATGAGAAAATCAAAGTCGGGATGGCGACAGATTACTCCAAACGATTTTTTTTCAAAAGGAAACCCATTTTCAGACGCGATTACCTTTAACGAATTCTTTTCATGAAATAAGATTTAAGCATTAAACTATCTCGATTACTTGCTATTAGAACAAATGTCTAAATTAACTAAGCATATCTAACATACAGCGGCCTGATGGCCAATTGGCTAAAGCTCTGGCCTTTGGTACCATAGGCTTCAGGTACGTATCCTGGCTGTTTCATGGCTGCTTGTCAGCGATTCAGAATCCACTTTAAACTGTATATCCTAGTCTAATTAGCCTAAAATGCGCACTAAATGACCGTAGGGCAATAAACAAAACACAAAGAACCTACTGATCGATGACTATATTTCGGAAAGCCTTATAGGATGTAACTGTCCCACGCTTGCGTATCACGAAACCATTATCCTAAACAGCCTGACCGTCGATGCGATAAGCTTTATCAAGTGACCTAGTTTCGGAAAGCAGTGACAGAGCTATCAGTGCAATTAGAATCACTTATTAATTAGCATAGTTGTGTTTTAAAAGATTAAGCATATTATACCATCATAGAATACTTTTTGCTACATGACATAAAAAGAGTTCACTAACTCATGTGCATCTACTATTAACCACAGTACTCAACCAAGATAATGTTCCATCGACAATGACTCAACAACAAAAAAACTCTGGATTAATTCTTTACTACCGTAATTATTTTCAAGATCAGGCGATGAAGTTCTGGCAACCACCCTCCCTATACCTCAGTACCTCACCCCCACCCCCACCCCCAACCCAGAAGAAAGAACAGGATCATATCGAAGACAGATTTCTTCTCCATTCTCACTACTTGTAATCCTCCCCGAAACGTCGCCACACACACCACATTAAAAAAAAAAAAAAAAAAAAACTAAAGAGAGAGAGAAGCTCCACGAACAAGCAGTGGACGATCCAAAGTGTGGGCTGGAAAACAAATCCTTTCGGACGTTCGAAGATGAGTTTTCAGTGATTTTTTGTGTCTTCTTCTCGAACAGAAAACGAATCCAGAGGGAGGATTTGTGAACTAGTGGGAGTGGAGAGATGAAAAAAAGTGAAAAAAATAAAAGTGGGGATGTCTCTGTTGAGTGAAATCCAATAAACGATCTTGCTTGTTGTGGTAGGTAGGAGTAAGTCTGATGAGAAAATCAAAGTCGGGATTGCGACAGATTACTCCAAACGATTGTCAAAGGGAACCCGTTTTCATACACGAACTACCTTTAACGAATTCTTTTCATTCAATGAGATTTAAGCATTAAATTAACTCGAATACTTGCTATTAGAACAAATATATAAACTAACTTAGTTTCTTGAACATATAATGTTAATTACCAAGAAAAAAAAAAAAATTAATGAAAGGTATTATTACAATTCTTGATAGGTTTTTATGTCTAAGGCTATCATTAATTCTTTCACTTTTAATAACTTGAATGCGGTAACAATCCAAAAGTCCATATAATCCGACCACTGATTGCGTTATTGTTGTTTTTTATCCCACTTGGTAGACATCTAGACGCAGCCAACGAACCGATCTCGAGGAAGGATGGAAAGTGGGTGGGGGCAGCCTCTGTTATAATGGAGCACCCGTAGGTAGATGTCTGACTGGGCTCCGAGACGCTCTACAGTCATATGAGACCGGTACCTACAGTTTAATGTAGATTCCGAACTACTACAAAAAACCATGGCCACCTCGAGGCTGGAACCTGAAACCTGTATCACCGAGCACCACAGCGCTAGTCACTCGGAAAAATCACTCTATTTTCAAATATAGTTTATTAATTTTATTATTTTATCTGCAAATAGGCAGTCGGTCTTGGTCCACCGTGAGCTGTTACACCAATGAAGAGAAAGAAGAATTTTACTATTTCAATAAATTTTGAATTTCAAACGGAAACTCTTTAAAGGAAAGTTTCATAAAAACTAATTAGCGTTTCATAAAAATTAAATAGCGTAGTTGTCATTTAAATGGTTAAGCATATTTTGCCATCACAGAATACTTTTTTGTTGCATGACATAAAAGAATCCACTAGCTCATGTGCCATCTAATATTAACCTCACTACACAACCATGACTACGTTTCATCAATAACGATTCTAGAACAAAAAAACTAGATTAATCCTTTACTACCGTAATTATTCCCAAGATCAGGCGATGAAGTTTTGGCAACCACCTTCCCTATCCCCCCCCCCCAACCCAACCCAGAGAAGACAGGATCATGTCGAAGACAGGTTTCTTCTCCAATCTCATTACTTGTAATCCTCCCCGAAACGCCACCACATAACACCAGATTAAAAAAAGAAGAAGAAAAAGCAAAGCAAGCCCGTAAAAGACGAACAAGCAGTGGACGATCCAAAGTCCGCCGCCGGTGTGGACTGTGGAACAAATCCTTTCGCTCGAAAATGAGTTTTCGGAGATCTTTTTTGTCTCTTCTTCTCGAACAGAAAACGATTCCAAGGGGAGGATTTGTGTTCAGCGAGAGTGGAGGGATGAAAAGAAGTGAAAAAAAATAAAATTGGGGATATCTTTGTTGAGTGAAATCCAATAAACGATTCGGGCTGTTGAGGTAGGTAGGAGTAGGTCTGACGACAAAATCAAAGTCGGGATTGCGACAGATTACACCAAACGAATATTTTCAAAGGGAACCCATTTTCAGACGCAACTACCTTTAACGAATTCTTTTCATTAAATGACATTTGAGAATTAAATTATTTCGATTATTTGCTATGAACTAAGTAACTGTAACTTTCTATTAACTGTTAAACATCTAAATTAACCAAGTTCCTCTAACATATAGCAGCATGATGGCCCATTAGCTGGCGCTCTTATACCACAGATTTCAGGTTCAAAGCCTGGCGGTGGCTTGTATTTTGTGAGTGATTCGGAATCTACGTTAAACTGTCGGTCTGTGTCTAATCAGCCTAAAATGTGCACAAAATGGCCCTAGAGCGATAAACCAAAACACACAAACAAACAAACAAAAAAAAACATCACAAAGATTCTACTGATGGACAATGGCATTATCTTTTGGAAAGACTTTAGGATGTAACTGTCCCACACTTGCGTATCACGAATTTGAAAACATTATCCTAAACAACTTGACCGTTGATGCGATAGACATTATCAAGTGACCTAGCTTCGGAAAGCAGTAACAGCAATGGACGCTATCAGTGAATTCGATCTGAGTCGTGCTCGCATTGCCACATAGCAACAAGTGGGATAAGAATGAGTCATTCCATGCCGAATGTATCTTTCTTCAATTGTAGTTTAATAATTTTGCAATTTTAATAAATTTTCAGTGATTTCGAACGGTAAGTGTAAGACCTTGAAAGAAAAGTTGCATAAAAACATTAATTAGTGTCGTTGTCTCTTAAACGGTTAAAAACATTTTGCCATCACAGAATTCATTTCGTCACATGACATTAAAAAAGAGTCCACTAGCTCATGTGCATCTAATATTAACCACACATCACAATCAAGACAACGTTTCACCCAGAACTATCCTACAACAAAAAAAACTGGATTAATTCTTTACTACCGCGTAATTACTCCCCAAGATCAGGTGATGAAGTTTTGGCAACCACCTTCTCCATAACCCCCCCCCCTCCCCTCCCCCAACCCAGAGAAGACAGGATCATGTCGAAGACAGGTTTCTTCTCAATCTCATTACTTGTAATCCTCCCCAAAACGCCACCACACACTCAAGATTAAAAAAAGAAAAGAAAAAAAAAAAAGCAAGCTCGAAAGAGACAAATAAGCAGTGGACGATCCAAAGTCCGCCGCCGGTATGGACTGTGGAACGCATCCTTTCGGACGCTCGAAGATGAGTTTTCGGAGATCTTTTTGTCTCTTCTTCTCGAACAGAAAACGATTCCAGTGAGATGGATTTGTGAACAGCGAGAGTGGAGGGATGAAAAGAAGTGAAAAAAAATTGGGGGATATCTTTTGTTGAGTGAAATCCAATAAACGATTCGGGTTGTCGTGGTAGGTAGGAGTAGATCTGATGAGAAAATCAAAAAGTCGGGCTTGGCGACAGATTACTCCAAATGATTTTCAAAGGGAACCCATTTTCAGTCACAACCTTTAAAGAATTCTTTTCATTAAAAGAGATTTAAGCATTAAATTATTTCGATTACTTGCTATTAAAACAAATATCTAAATTAACTAAACTTCTTAACATATTTTTTTTTTTTCCGAAAAAAAGGAATGCTAGGTATTTGTTGAAGATACTATCACAGTCCTTGATAAGTTTTTTTTTTTTAATCTCTAAATTATCATCAATTTTTTGCTGTTAATAATTTCAATACTATAGCAATCCAAATATCAATAGTGTGACGTCTCGGCCTACACTAAACTTATAACGGCTTCAAAGAAGAGGGCCACTTTCAGGTTCATGGGAACACTTTATATATATATATATATATATATATAGCTTGTAAATAAAAATTAATGTACTCTAGATTATTATAAAAGGTGGGCTGAAGGCTGAAAAAGTTCGTAGGCTGACACATAGATGGCGCTATAGTATTAAATCCATATGATTTTTATTTACCTCTAACCTTTAAAAGACACGTGTATAAATTTGACAGCTGTTGAACTATTAGTAACAAATTTATATACGTGTCTTTTGAAGGTTAGAGCTAACTAAAAATCATATGGATTTAATACTAGTAGCGCCATCTATGTGTCAGCCTACGAACTTTTCAGCCCACCTGTTACAAAGTAATTTAAAAAAAAAAAAAAAAAAAAAAAAAAAATTTAAATACAATTTCATCACAACTGCATGATTAAATCACAATCACAAGTACAGTTCACTCCAAGGCCGATTTTTAGACTTCTCGTGTCCACGTAGAATCAAATTGCCTAGTCTGCGACAGACCTTATTTATTACATAGCGTGATACACCAAAACCACAAGAGGTTCACTTTGAAAAATAGTGCCTATTCACACACTTCAGAGAAAAGAAAAACAACACATCTGGTCGACTTCTCGCAGAATTCTCTCTCTCTTCACCGAAAACCTTTTTTTCAAGACAATCCATCAAGTGGAAGGAGGTCAGCTTCCCTCCCCTTCTCATTGGAGTAAATATTTCTTAGCTAATGGTCTATCACCCATCACGATGGAACAACTCATGGTGTAGTCCATATTCAATCTGTAATGTTTCGACCTGTGAAGATCGCACAGATATTCGCTAATTGACCGAGTCTCATTATGCATGATAGATATGAAAGAAATTGATAACTGAATATTTACAGAAAAAATTTGAAGAAACCTGTGCTGTAACGTACGGACGTGGAAGTGGAAGACAGGATCGCAGAAACTTTTAAGGAACCCTTGCTCGAATACATGAATAACGAATTACGGTTCGAATGAGGCATAGTGTACATGAACTGAACGCGATTTTGTAGGGGAAAAGATTATAAAATGTGCGTTATCGGAAAAATGCGTGTTCTAGAAGACAAAAATCGATGCATACCAATGTTGGAAAGAATGATAACCTTGGCGAACGTGCATAAAATTTACTTTGGCGATAAGATACCGGAAGCATAAGCATAACACAAAAGAATGAATGGGCCTTGTGCGATAACAGAGTAGAAACAAAAGCAAATATGGGAAAGGAGATTTCGAAAGTAAATTCAGTAGAATTGAAATTCCATAAGTGAGTAGCTAACTTAAGAAATAATATATATTTTTTAATATTTAACATGACGTTTTATATTGCTATACAAATAGACTTCATGGCAGTTATCTTTAGTAACAATGATTCTAATAAAATATATTACAAAAGAATACAAACCTGGGCAATTATTATAATAATACCAAATCATACCCATGCCAGAATTTATATAATATGTATAATCTAATAATAAATTATATTCAACCATATATTGATTTGGGAGCCTGATGGCCGAGTGACTAATGCTCGGTACCACAGGTTTCGGGTTCGAGTACCGGCCGTGCCATGGATGTTTGTAGTGATTCTTAATCCACTTTAAGGCATAGATCCCGGTCTAATATGACTGTAGAGTATAGGGCAGACAATCCTACCCCGTAAAAAAAAAAAACATCTCTCGTCTCGAAATCTGCTAGTAGGCAGATGTCCACCATGGGGCTGTTGCGCCAACGATGATGATGATATATTGCTTTCACCGTCGGCTGACCTTAAAGGACGATGTCTTTTTTTAAAATTATTTTGGTACTCGTTAAATACCGATACTTCAGCGCCAGTACACCTTTATTTAAGACACTAAGCATTATAGACTGCATTGCACTTTGTTAAACAGAGCGATTCAACGATCAAGGGTACATACTTTGAAGAGTGGTACAGCTTTAAAACATTTTTTTTTTTTGTACAGGAATGTACGGTCGGAAGCGACACATTGAGGACGAACAGACTTTGAAAAGAATTTCTCCCAACAGCCAGGCACAATACACCAACTGATCCCGTCACGTGACGAGTTTGAAGCCCTCTGGCTGGCAACTCCAACGTGACTCTACTTTATTCTTACTCTGTATTAGCAACTGTGTTTTCATTTACGAAACTCAATTTGATTCTGTTGCGGATCTCGTTGCTCGATAATCCGTTGCCACTTCTGCGCGTGCGCGAAATGCTTGGCGTCTTAAGAACTATTCGCCAATCACTTCTTCCACGCTACCAAGCATGTATTACTTTGGGTGGTCGTAATGTTGAGTATTTATTGTAAACATTGAATTAAATAAGCACTTAACAATAATGTTACAAATAAACAATGTTTTTCTTTTCATGTCTCATTTTTTGTGTTCGTGTCTCATTGAGTCACTTCCGATCCTACATCCCTATGCAAAAAAAAAAAAAAAATTATATTTTAGTAAGCTGTACCACGCCGTCAAAATTAGTCTCATGACTGTTGAATCACAATGTGTTTCATCATAGTCATGTATCATAATGTATGATTTGTTCTTGTATCTATCCTCATACAAATGCAGATATTCAACAATAATTTTACCATAAGCTTCAGGTTCCAATCCTGGCTGTGGCATGGATGTTTGTGAGTGGTTCGGAATCCGCGTTAACCTGTAAGTCCCAATCTAATTAGCCCAAAGTGTGCACAAAATGACCGTAGAGCAACAAACCAAACTACATCGAATGATACGCTAAATAGCATATTACCTTTTTTTTTTTTTAATTCAAAATTGTTGTCATATTAATGGATTGTCGTAAACTTGAAACGTATAAAATAAATAAACATTTTCTGGCAAAAATGTCCTTCTTCAAAATCTGTTTTCGTCTGTTCCCTTCTAGAAATTGCGGGCACGTGAGCAGATTTCTTTTGGTTTCGTTTTCTAGAAGAAGCTTTCTTGAAGAAGCTGAAGAATTCCGAGGCTTTTAAGGGAAAAGTGGCAAGATGCTGTTAAGTCGACTGTGATGTGCGGTTGCCACAATGCCTCCTGTCACTGGGAGATACAAAATTCGAATTGCCATGTAAAATAATAAATAAATAAAAAATAAAAACACCCCTCCGTTAAATGTCAGGAAATAGAATTGTAAAATGTCGGTTTTATTTAGACTGAAACGTATTTCGAAATGTGTGAAGAAGCTTTATTTCCACTTCGGTTTCCAGAAAAGATTTGTGAGCAAAAATAAATGAATATTTTCCCCACGACTAGGTGTAACGATAGATGTTTGCATGGAGTTACGATAAATCCTAATTCCCCTCACTTAAAATTTATTGACTCGATGAAAAAATCGATTTTTTTTGCATGCCCAATGCAGCTAGCTAACACTTAGACAGCTTGGTCTTGGATGCCTTAAGGCAAGCTCTGCTTTTACAGACGTTACTCACTTTGCATTAACCAGGGGTTGCGTGTAGCTTGAAGATACGGACGCGGTGTAACAATGCCCCTGCAACGCTCTACGATCCTATTAGGATCGGGACCTACGGTTTAAAGTGAATTCCTTCCCCCTCGAACCACTAGTAAACATCCATGGCACCGATGTCTGGGACTCAAACACGAAACCTGTGGTACCGAGCGCCAGAGCGCTAAACCCACTTCCCATTCAGGCCCCGTCGATGAAATTGTTGAATCGATTTAAATTCAGGTTTTTTACATGCCGTTACAATAACGCTATCTCACATTAAATTCGATAACCATCACTTGTATTTTTGAACCGATTGATGTTCATTATTACTTCATTCTTATTGTTGTTTATTGTTGTTGTTACAAAACGGTTTACTTAGCCCAAAGTGCGCACAAAATGACTGTAGAACGACAAACCAAACAAAGCCAATCCAACATTGGGAAAAGCTGTAAAAAGCAGTGTGTTTTTAATTTTTTCGAATTACTTGATTAATGAATCAATTCTCCGGTCCTGATGGCCGAGTGGCTAGCGCTCTGGCGCTCGATGCCACAGGTATCTGGTTCAAATCCCAACACCAATCAAGCACCATTGCCATGGGTGTTTGTAGTGTTTCGGAATCCACTTTAAACAGTAGGTCCCGGTCTAACCTGATCGTAGAGCGTTGTATTGTTACTCCGCGTCCGTGGCTTATCTTCAAGTTACACGCGCCCCCTGGGTAGTGCAAAGTGAGTAACGTCGGTGCAGCTCTCATGGCATAAAAGATCCCGGTCTATTTGCTAGCTGAATTAGAAAAAAAAAAAATATGAATCAATTCTTTTAAAAACATCTCCATTTACTTTCCTTTAAAAAGCAACACTCAGCAACGAAGTTGAAGACACTTCCATAAAAGCCACCAACAAATTAGTGAATTTCTCAAGTTAGCCAATATATATTGAAAGCGTCCCCATATTGAAATACAAGGCATTGGCCCTGATAACCGATAATGTTCGAATCCCGTATAACAATGGAGAATGAAGCCAATTACATACATCTATTCGTACTGCAAATTGTAGCATTGTCTTGGAAGACTTCAAACGAAGTCCAATATTTTTCACCCACGATTCCATCATTATATAATTTATATCTTCATTGTCTTTCGTCTCTTTTTGCCCTCTTATCCGTCAGTAGATAAGAAAGACCATCACGTAAAGAACGTACGATGCTGGTAATGATAAAGCAACTGCGCCCAGTAATGACTGACAGCGCTTGAACGTGAAGAGCTGTTTTCATGTTATTGGATTCATAAGGTAAAAAAAAACCAAGAAAATTGCAAGCAAAATATTGAGGAGAAAATGATTTTCTCTAAATACCATCATTTTTTTCCTTCATATAATACTATAAGAACTCGAAATAAAAATACATATAGTATTAAATAACGAAAAAAAAAAAAATGAAAAGCATTTTTTAATATAAAACACGTCTTTCTTTAGCATATAAAATGTTTTTTTCTAATGCCACTTGGTAGACATCTAGATCAAGCCCACGAACCCGTATGGACTCATGGTTGAAAGGAAAGGGAACAGCTTCTGTTGTCATGGAGCACCTGTATGTAGAAGTCTGACTTGGCTCCGTGACGTTCTACAATCATATGAGACAAAGACCTACAGCTCAAAGTGGATTCCGAACCATTATAATCATTCATGGCACCGCCGGGACTGGAACCCGAAACTTACATTCAGGTCAGCATATAAAATGAAACGACAATACAACAAAAGATGAACAAACACATTACATAAACATTGCGGTATAAATTTGCCAGAAAAAAAGAAGTCATATGATTGCATAAATCACAATCATGTAATCTTATTCGATTTTGCAGTCTATTTTCAATGTAACAAAGTGTGCAATTCATATATGAAAAATAATTTCTTTTTCGTTCTAATATCCATTTTTATGTACATTGTTCACATATATCTGTATAATGTATTTCTGTTATATATAACTAACTCCCAGGTATTACAATTCTAATTGACCATGGCCGTCTGCCTAATGGCTGATTCCGAAAGAGGAGATGTTTTCTTTTTACGTGGTAGGGTTGTCAGCCCTACGCCCAACAGTCATATTAGACCGGGACCTACGGTTTAAAGTGGATTCCGAACTATTACAAACATCCATGGCATCGGCGGGATTCGAACCTGAAACCTACGGCAAAGAACGCCAGAGCGCTAGTCACTCGGTTATCAGACACAGATAAATATACGTAAGAATAAAATATATACATGGAATCATATTATGTTCTCGATTTTTTAATAGATCTATTAATGGCATTATAATAAATATAAAAATATATGATTAAATATCTTTAAAAGATAGAACACACGAAAAACATATTTGAATAGCTTCAGGTATGTTTTAATAAAACAATTATAAAAAAAATACATCTTAGAATTTCGTTTATATATTAAACAAAGCAAAATAAACAATTATATGGGCCATTATATATATTGCATAAAAAACAAAAACGCATTATCAAAAGTTCATGTAGTTAAAATATTTAGCCAAACCCATAACCCCTTTTTATTCTTTAAAATAAATAAATAAATAACCTGCTATAATACGAAAATGTGCACTATTATAGGAAAATGATTTATAACTATCATTAAAAAACACTATTTTCAATTATCCATCATTCTATTAAAAACTCATTATAAAGTTGAAAAATAAACATCATACTATTTTAAAAACAACTCATTATAAAGTTGAAAAATAGAGAAAAAAAAAAAAATTCACAGTTAATATATAACATTAATAACCTTGCTATATTTATATTTACTATCTTTCAGTAATTTCAATTTATGCGTGTTGTTCTATTTTTAAATTGTTATTGGATTATTTATTCAGATTATTCAGCCAGACAGTTTTAAAATGAGAGTCATTAACGACCATTTTTACAGGATTTCAGACCAGTTCTTACGATATTTTAAAAATATTATTCTATTACTGACCTGTGTTATATAATGATAAACAATTATATAATGATAAAAATATGTGTTTACCTTTAGTTAGCGAAACAAATTAAAATGTCCAATTTTTAAACAATTTCCACTCAAGATTATTCAACAAAAATGTAAAGCAGCTCACCTAAAAGAGAGAGAAAAAAATGCACAATTAAAAGAGATGCTAGTTAATATATAAACACAAAACATTACCAGAAAACATTTTAATAAATGCAATATTTGAATAACGAAATAAATAAATACATAAAATGAGATATTGTATTATTGCCATCAAAAATGTTTGAATTAAAAAAAAATACAAATATTTATGAAATTTCAAACAAACTAAGCTAGGGATCTCAATTTTCAGTATCGGCAAGTTTCTGTCTGTGAAAGTACTATCTATTCAGAGCTAAAGAACAATCAGTTCAGAATTCAGAAGTTCAATACGGCTATCAGTTCAGAGCTGGAATTTTGACGTGTTGGTTATTTATCACTACGGCAGATATGTAGCACATACAGCGTTACTCAGAATGCATTACGGCGGCACCTTGCACCCGCAGTTCGTACATCAATTTGGAATTAACAACACCAGGCATGTCATCTGAAGAATTCGCACTTTTCCTCGAGTCCAGATGATGTTTAACATCGGTGGCCCGCGTGTTCCACTGATCTACGCCACAAATATCCAGCAGAAGGGTGATGAAGGTAAGGAAAGACTTTTGGGGTTAACTTCCCCGACTTTGATTGTGGAACGGTGAAAACTCAGCAACCGCTTATCACGTAGTCTAACTATTAATACGAGATGCTTTTGCATACAGTGCCAGTCTTATCGATCCTGAATTCTTGAGCTTCTTCTTTTCATTGGAGCATCAGCCCCATGGTGGGCCAAAGCCGTCTGTCTGTTACCATATTTTAAGACAGGATATGGTTTGTCGCTCTACGGTCATTTCTTGAACGCTTTAGGCTAATTAAAACCGGGGCATACAATTTAAAGTGGATTCTGAACCACTAACAAACATCCCTAACTAACCTGAAGCCCGTGGTACCAAAGGCCAGAACCCTAACCAATCGGCCATCAGGCTGCTCGAGACAGGAAGTCTTTTTACGGAGTAAGGTTGTCAGCCCTACGCCGAAGACTCTACAGACCCATATTAGACCGAGACCTACCAGAGCGCTAGTAACACGGCCATCACCTGTTAATTGGGTACTAATTTTTTATAAGCTATAAGAAAATTTAGAGTACAAAAAATGTTTTTTTTTTTTTTAAGTTAGTGTAACATTTAAACATGTACAGTTTTTAAGTTTGTATTTACTAACATCCATGATATTCGAACCCGAAGCCTGTGGCAAGCCCTAGTCACTCGGCCGTCAGCTTCTAAACTTAAGAAAATTTAATAACCACATCCAATATGTAACATACTCAAATAAATTAATAAAATCCCGCTACTCACAATCCAGTCCGAGACAAAAATGGCGACCGAATCCCAAAACCCAGACTTTTCCCTTCACAAAAAAGAGAGACAAAGTAAAATTTGATTAATCACGATTCCAACTCTCTTTTTCTGTTGGCGTTCACTTAAAGTTTCGTTCGTTTGATTGGGAGGCGACGATTTTTCTGGGGGCGCGATTTATCACCGGCGCCAAATGTCCCTTGTCTAATCCCGAACGGGCTTGTTTTCACACGCGGACATATTATCAGCGCCCTGCCGATGCTTCTTCTAAAGGATGTCGCCGCCTTTTAGTCGAAAAGTGTCTTCCTAAAAGTGATTTTTAAGGATTTGAAACATTGTTTTGTTGCGTTCGTTCACTAAGTTTACGGAACGTAAACAGAATGTCTGAAGAAAAAGGCGTTAAATGTCGTCTGAAGCACAATTTTTTTTTTTTAATATGGTACTCAAATGCAAAAACTTGTTATCAGCAAATAATAATAATAAGAAGAATATTTTCTCTTTGTGGCCTGGCGGCCAAATAGCTAGCGCTCCGGCCTTTGGTACATGGATGTTTGCGAGTGGTTCGGAATCCACGTTAAACTGAAGGCCCCAGGTCTAATTAAGCCCAAAACGAAAAATGTTTGAAAAACACAAAATAACACGCCCGACTCGGGGCTCAATGGTAACGTGTACCGCTGGTGAGCATTAGGGCTGAGGTTCTATCTGCTGGAGCTTTGTTGTAGATAATGAGTCAAAAACGAGGCAACTCGATGGTGTTTGTGGTATTGAGCATCTTGTCTCGTGAGTCGTACTATTTGGTGGGAGTTTCACGGATTTTCTCTCGTACGATAAGCATATGCAGGTTAGATCCCCCAAAAAGTCCTCCCGGAAGACCCTATCCTCCTTGTTCAGGAACGGAACCAAGTCAAACTTCTGCTAATGGGTGTTCCATCATAATAGAAGCTGCCCCCCCCCCATTCCATGGGACATACCCTGGTTCATGAACTTGGTCTTGATGTTGCTGTCAACCAAGTAGGATAAACAACAACATATGTCCACTCCTTTCTCTAAAATGATGCAAGGTACAGTGTAGCGCCTCCATAGAGATTTTTTTCTATCAGGAGTCGAACCTCTCTAGAGGACAGCCGCGTTAGGCACCCAAACCAAAGTGGTTTGGCTCGACAAGCGATGTGAAAATGAAAGCTTCAATGTCGATGGGTACAGTAAAGTCAATGGGTACAAGTCGATGGGTACAGTAAATCTGCAGGCCGGGATGTCACTTTTGTTCCAGCAAGAGAGCAAGCAATTCTTTGAAATATTTATTCAAAATTTTGGCGGTATAATGAGGGCTAACGTAGAAGCTCCCTTCATCCCTGCTTGAAGTTGAATCTGCTACGTTTCTGATAGCGAATGGCTAAAATCAAAGTGAAAACAAAGATACGTTTTATTAGTTTCTATTTCTATGAGTTTCCTCTAAACAGTGGTTCTCAAACTTTTTCATTGGTTTGGTTTACCGCTCTAAGGTCATTTTGTGTATACTTTGTGCTAATTAAACCGGGACGTACAGTTTAATGTGAATTCCGAACCATTCACAAACATCCATGTCACCGCTAGGATTCGAACCTGAAGCCTATGGTACCAAAGGCAAAAGCGCTAGCCAATTGGCCATCAATCCGCCAAACTTTTTGAAGTCGGGGCGCATTTAAAAACCTACAAATAATTGTAAACGCACTACATACAAATTTCTATTAAATAAATATCCGTTACTAACGCCTCAAAGTTATATATCCACAGACTATTAATTACAGACGTCGAAGTCTCAGGCACTGCAATGGAAATATTTTTAATTTAGAAAATTACAAAGAAGCTAGCTCTACTCGTAGCCAACCATGGAAATTATCGTTCCTAGTTTCCCAACCTTCTTTGGCGGCGCATTATCGCCGATTGGCGACTTTTTAATTTGAAGAAAAAAAAAGGTAAACTACAAAAGTTAGTTGTTTGTAATGAAAGTTATCTTAGTATGTCAAAACTGACAAGAAAAAGAATAACTGTATTTATTTTTACGTCAGGACACAAATCTCTCTGGAACGCATCATTACGTTTTGGAGCACCCTTTAAGAATCATTGCATTAAAACTTTCTAGAGTTAATGCAATACAGCAATTATGAAAAACACCCTACTCACTAAAAACTTGATTAATCACTTTTTTACAAAAAAATAAAAAAATTTAACCTTAATTCCACAAAGTGGTTGAGAAAATGATCGAACAACAACAAAACCAAGAGGAGACTCTCCCCTAAACCCCAAACATTTTTCATTTAATTCCCTATACCCCCACCACCACCCCCTTTCCACACAAAAACGGATACGAAGTGGAGGAGAAACACCCCCTATCCAATACATCATTCCCATCCGCTAAGTAAGCAAAAGGCGGGGGTGCAGTGGGGGGGGGCAACCTGCCGGACTACCCAGCCAGCCGGACGGGCATCTATTGAGTTATTCTCCATTGCAGGGGCTTCTCTGCATTGAATTGGTGGCGGATGCGGAAGATATTTTCCAAGATGCTTTCAGGCAAAAGGGGCAGTTCTGTTTATGACCAGAGACAGTAAACACTGGATGGCTCTGGAAAAAGGTTTCTCTGCTGAAACTGAGAAGCCCCATAGAAAATCAATGGAATGGGGTTTCTTCTTCGACATAACATGGATTGAATGGATAGAAGCCATATTTGATAGAAATTTGATGAAAAAAATGTTAAAATTATTGTTTTAGTTAAAAGATTATTTATAATCAGAGGTTTAGCAGTTGGACACCCGACTTTTCTATAAAAATAACTTTTATTTTCCACCTATTCGGATTTGATTTGGTTTGTCGCTCTACGATCATTTTGTGCCGCGACCAAATTAGACCGGGACCTACAGTTTAACGTAGATTCCGAACCACTAACGAACGTCCATGCCACCGCCAGGATTCGAACCTGATGCCTATGGTACCAAATGCCAGAGCGCTAGCCAATTGGCCATCAGGCTGCACTTCCCGATGGATTTTTAGGGGGAACAAACAAGACAAGATGTTGAACATTACAAACAATGTCTGATCAATGCCATTAATGAACAGAACCTCAGTTCAAATGTCTACTAGCGGCGCACGTTACCACTGAGCTATGAGTAGGGCGAGTGTGCATTGTAGTCTTCGTTTAAAAAAAAAAAAAAAAGATTAGACGCAATGATGATTGTGGCAGCATATTTAAGCATTTGCTTGATGAATTTTTCCATTTTTACTGTATAAGATATGCTCATGAGTGGTAATTATTCCTAGCTCTAGGCACAGTGATGTGGCGTGGTGTAGTAGTCGTAATGCTTCCATTCGAATTTGATTTAGTTTTGTTTGTCGCTCTACGGTCATTTTGTGCACACTTTGGACAAATTAGACCAGAACCTACAGTTTAACATGGATTCCGAACCATTAACAAGCCATGTCACTGTCAGGATTTGAGCCTGAAGTCTATGGTACCAAAGGCCAGAGAGCTAGCCAATTGGCGATCAGGCCGTCCAAAATTCTGAGCATTAACGTTAAAATTAAATATAAAGGTGCAATTCAAATAATCAACATTAACAAAATTAATAATTATGGGCAACCGGAATGCAAATTAATTGAACCTCAATACAGATTGTATTACTGAAGGATGCATTTGAATTAATCAGTAGTAAAGACATTTAGTGCTGTAGCAGCATATCAAATAAGTGTTGGGAGACTTTTCTCAGCACTGAGTCTTACAAATAGTTACCTTGGACCCACAACGAAAGAAGATCTTAACAGAAGCTATTCTACTTTTAAAAACAAATAAGATTTAATGTATTACAAATATAGTATATTTGTATAGAAATGGGCAATTTTATTTTGCTTCTGTTAAGCTATTCTATAATACTTTGGTACCTGTTAATAAGATATATCTATTTTCGTTATGACTAGCGCTCTGGTTTTCGGTACCACAGGTATCGGGTTCAAATCCCAGCTTTGTCCATGGGTGTTTGTAGTGGTTCGAATCCACTTTAAGCCGTAGGTCCCAGTCCTAATAGGATCGTAGAGCGCTGCGGGGCCATTGTTACTCCGCGTCCGTTGCTTACCATCAAGTTGCACGCATCCCCTGGGTAATGCAAAGTGAGTAACATCGGTGCAGCCCTTATAGCGAAGATCACGGTCTATTTGCCAGCTGCATTTAAAAAAAAAAAAAAAAATTTTTTTTTTTTTTTTCGTTAAGTTAGTGTAAATACTACATTCGTTAGTTACAGCTATAATCGATCATTTAACTTTGCTTAAATATTTTAAAAATAAAACTGTAAGCAATCTGTTAAAATTTAGGTATTGGAAAAAAAAAAAAAACTGCACGATAATGATCCTAAACTCCCATATCTCCAACTTTGTCTTGATAGTTGTTCTGAAATTATGCCAGAACCACCTCAATCGCCAGATTATAATTCTATAGAATATAATTTTTTTTTTTTTAAAATTTGAAGTTTATAAGAAATCCTCATGCACTACAAAGTGTCATACGAGAAGTAAGTAACAAGCAAATCAGTGACAAAATAATAATAAAAAAAAATCAAATAAATGGTAAATTAAAAAGCACACACGACATTAAATAAAATAATTATTTGCTTGCTGCACTTTTTGGATTGCGCCTCGAACCCCTAACCAGGACAACATCATGTTCACACATGATAACAAGAATATAATCATATAAAAAAAATGTTCACACATGATAACATAATTGTTTTTAACAAGTTGTTTATGAAGCATTAACCATTGTAAAGGAAAAATTATTCCTCCAGACCAGTACTGATGATGGTCAATTCTTTGAAATCTATCTAGCCTATAAAATTAGTAATAAATCAAAAACGAAATTAATTTAAACAAAAAAATTTAAATATTTTTAAATAGAAATTTATTTAATTTTTTAGCTAAATACAAAGCAATATATCTTGAAATACTAGTTCCCGAACAGTTGGCAAGTGGGTTAATCTATTTAATAGAATGCTTCTATCTTGATCATTTTTTAAAAATAATGTTTTGGTTGGCGTTAGACAAATATATTGAAAGTTCAAAACCAATATTATTTTATCTTTATTCACATTCATGATGAGTCACTTTATTCGAATTCATAGTGGTTCAACACCACAAGGCAATTTATGTGTATTATCTCAATCCTGGAAAGTCCCAGGATAAATAATTAATATTAAACACATAGAAAGATACATTTTGGAATTGTTGTTTTCCTAAAAGTATTACTTCATAATAAATTTTCATGTCACATTGAAAATATCTTGACTTGAAGTGCCTTTTTAAGAAGAAAGACACAAAAAAATCAATTAAAGGCAATTAAAATAATCGCAAATCATAACTTTTTTTTTTTTTATCAATTGTGATATAAAAAAGAAAGAAAAAAACCCTGTTTTTTATTTTTTTTTTTTTTTTCTCATTGTCATGATGAAATTCAGAAAACTATTTTTTTTAAATATCTATTTTAGGAAAATTATTTAAAAATAACAGCAAATTATATAATTAAATTAAACACTTAATTACAAGTAAGAAAGATAACACAATAAAAAAAAATATTGCTTTTTTTTTTTTTATATATAAATTGTTGATTTTCAATACAAAAAAAAAAAAAAAAATTTCAAGAATCAGATTAAAACTTTTCCGCCATTAATTATAAATAGATCATCATTTAAAACTTAATTTTTTTAAATCAAAAGTAAAAGTTATTTCTATTAAGAAATGAAATGCTTTCAAAAAATTTGCATTGAAAAAAATAAAAATATAAATTAAATTAAACATGAATAACGTTTTTAGATACTTGAGCTGCTAATTAATTATAGTAGATGACTTTTTTTAAAGTTTCCGTGCTCAAATATCAGATAAGATATTTTTAGAAAAGTTAAAACTACCTTTGTCATTTCAGAGCAGATATCCGTATCTTTAATTATGTGTTCTAGAGTACTCGAGTAAAAAAAAAAAAAAAAAAAAAAAATGAACATATTAAAACTTAGTTCTCATTATAAATTAAAGTAAAATTAATTGGTGTAACTCGAACTTCCGTGAATTTTTTTATATCCGAATAATTGCCACATCTTCTACCATATCATTCGAAACAAATTTAATTGAGATATAATCAGTCATTCGTTCACTAACTATGTCCCGGAAGAATAAATTTAGAATCTTTTCGTTCTTTAAATTAATTCGAGCTTGATTTTTAACAAAGCAAAACAGTTACGATTAAAAAAAAAAAAAAAAAATTAGCAAGGATACCTCAAGATTTTGGTATTAACCGCTTTTAATTCTAGATTATATTTAATGTATATTTTAATAAGCCTTGTTAAAATGTAGGAAACAGATTGCTTAATCTTGCGTGAAACACGTACTGTTGTAATTCTTGTTTAACGTCCTGGTATTTTTTTTTTTTATAATCCTTTTTAATGGTCTTTTTTTCTCATTATTTAAGATAATTTTTTTTCATCCTTACTTCTCTTGTCTTATCTGCACAATTAATCTGTATTGCGGTTGCTCATAATTATGAATTTTCTTGTTAGTGCTAATGAGTAGCCATAATACCTTTTAAGGTTTTTTTTCCCCTCGTTAGATTTTGCATAAATCTTTCTCAGTTGGTTAAGCAAAGAAATTTCGTTGTTCTATTGGAATAATCCCATTTTTGTTGCTCATATATCCCTGAAATGTCGTGGGATATACAAGCTCGAGATGTTTTGATGTAAGTAAGTAAGTGTATTGTCCGAATAATTTTAATTATTAAGACATAATTAATTTGTTACATTTTAGCTTACATTTCGCTCGTTTAATCATGTTTTTATTAATCATGCTTATCGTAGACTCTTAGCTTTAAATGACAGATTTGTAAATATATAAGGGTTATAGATGAAAATAACAAATAAATAACAAAATTTTAAAATCTTATCTATTATCAAGGTTTTCACAATTTATTATTCTTTGACCTCTTAAATACATTTCTTCTGGTAGAACGTCTATGAAATCCCATTTAGCAGATCATTTGTCAAACAGTTTAAGGGAAAATGAGCAATAAAATTTTTTCAATAAATGCTGCAGAAAGTTTTAAGGGCCTGAATGGCCGAGTGTCTGCGCTCGATACCACAGATTTTGGGTTTAAGTGCCGGCGGTGCCATAGATGTTTGTAGTAGTTCGGAATCCACTTTAAACCTTAGGTCCTGGTCACATATGACTATAGAGCGTCACGGAGCCAAGTCAGACTTCTACCTACGGGTGCTCCATCCCAACAGAAGCTGCATCCTTTCCCTTCAACCATGAATCCATAGGAGTTCGTGGACTTGGTCTAGATGTCTACCAAGTGGGATAAGAAACAACAACAGAAACAGTTCACAGTGTTAAGACTTTTCATAATTTTTCTTATGATAAACTACTGTTCCTGCAGAATAAACTTCAATGTATGACCATTTTATTTTTTTTTCTTTTGTTTTTATCTGAATTTTTTTAAAGCTATTTATGACAAAAAGAAGAGTCAAAGATGATAAGTTTCAGTAATTTAGCAACATTTTCGATACATTTAATTGAATAATAAATAATAAATTTTCAAATGTCAGTCGCTGTTTCTTTACATAATATTCTTAAAAAAATTTAAAATATTTTTTAATAAAACTAATTTTTAAGAATAAAATTAAACAATATTTGAAATTAAAAAAACATAATCGATATTTTATTTTGTAATTTATCTGAAAACATCTTGTAGTTTATTGACTTTTTATAACATGCTTTTTTATTATATTTTAACTATATTTCAAAAAGATTAAATCAATACTTAAAAAAGTTATGTCTATAAACTATAGTTTTATTCTGAATTAAACTATTATTTTATTCAGAATAGAATAATGATGATAAAAAAAAATTTGTAGATTTTTTTCCCATTTTAACAGCTAACAAGCACATTTTTCCCAGTGTACAATTACTTATAGGAATCGTTGTAGATTGATAGTAAAATATAACGATTCAATTAAAGTTAAAGCAACTATTTATTTAGTTATACATATTGGAAACTGTAAGTTTAAATAACTTTATTTTGCTATAAAATATTTCAATTATTATATTTAATTTTTTTTAATAAGAAATTTATTAAAGTTTAAACACAAATTATGAACAAAACATAGTTTGATTTAAAAAAAAAACTCTATAAAACATAGTTATTCTTTATTAAATTGCGTAGATTGGAAATCATTAAATTTAAAAGAATACAATTTTATGTGATTATTTATTTGAAATAATATAATCACATAAAATTGTATTTATATTATTGCATACAAATACAACTTTAATATAAAATCTTAATTTTCCGGTTTCTAATCATTAATTTATTTAGAAAAAAAGTACTGACTTTTCAAATTACCAATATATAAGAAATTCTTTTCTTAAATACACATTCTAAAATTATAATACTTCTATAATATATAAACTTATGTTTTATTATATTTAATTTAGAAACTTATAAAAACTCTCAAAAAATAATTTCATTTTAATAATTCTATGATACATTTTTTTATACTTATTTATTTAAGAATATTATTTAATTTAGAACTTCGAACACGTAAAAAATAAGCGACTTCCTTTTACTAAACTATTTACTTTTCTCCAAACCCAAATTTCAAGAAAATAAACAGTAATCTAATTTAAAGTCTTTTAAAATCTTTTAATATGAAAGAAACTCAAGACACTTCCGAATTTTTATTTTATCATTAACTTAATTTAAACTCCATGAACTCGTGGAAATTTTTCTTATGAATGGCAGTTGGAACTATTGCCAATACGGCAAATTATAACTTAAAAGTAAATGCAAACGATTTTTGGCAAAATGAAAATTCCAATACAGCAAAGAAAAATAAATTAAATTCAAAAACTCTTTTATTTTTTATTTATTTATTTTTCCCATTATGAATAAATAATAATTCAAAACCACTGAGTTGCTACCACTCAACTCCACTATACTCTTCACCTTTTAAATTCCAATACACCAATAACTCAACGAAGAAAAAAAATTAATAATAAAATAACCCAGAGACGCTTTTACTTTATTTTATGACCGATAACACAAAAACTTGTACAACGTAATTTCTTACACGTTTGATTTAGAATAACAGCAGACTACATTTGGCATTTGAATTTTCTTTGACTAAGAATTTCAGAAGAAAAAAATGGCAACAGGAATGAAAAAAAAAAAAAATGGAAGGCATTCATCGATATCAGAATAATAATCACGATGGAGGAGAAATCTTTTTGAAAGAATTGATATACATTTATGGTACAAGTGAAGTTTTTCATTTCTGTCGAACTGGGGGCATCATTTGAAAAATTGAGTCTTCTGGAAATATGGAAATAACTTTCTTACAATTCATAACTCAAAAGAGAAAAGAAAGAAAGAAAAGAAAAAATCCCGGGTAGGAGTGGGGGAAAATGCAAATAATTTAAGTGGTACATATAAAACGACTGGAGGTACAAATATTGCTGCAAGAAAATAAATTTGTACGATTTAACCTGAAAGTGACGTTCAGTCAGGAGAAAAAAATAAGGATTTCTCTTGACTTTCAGTACACTTTCTAAAAATGCAAATATAAAAAGCAATTTCAAATCTCTCGAAAAGGAAAAAAAAAATATGAATATTTAGTATGGGTTATACATAAGTTTGAAGCAAAAATTGATTTCTTAACGGAAAAATTGAAGGAAAAACTGATTATGCGCAAAATACAAAAATTCTGCTTTCTTAAATATATGTATATGCAGCTATATAATTTGATATTTTTTATTATGTCCTCATATTTAATAACTTATCGGTAAAGAAACTAAAATACATTTTATTTTAAAACTAAAGATGTCATGTTTTTTTTATCCCACTTGGTAGATAACATCTAGATTAAGTCCAAGAACCGGTGTGGTCTTATAGAAGTGGAAAAAGGGAGGGGGCAGCTTCTGTTGTAATGGAGGGCCCATAGGTTATAGTTTGACTTGGCTCCATAACAGAGAACTTTGAGCAAACTACCCCGCATTTGCGTATCGTACGGGAGAAAGCCACGAACACTCCCACGAGATAACACAACTAACTACTACTATTACACCACACCATATCACTGTGCCTAGAGCTGAGTTGCCCCTTTACAGTTGAGGAATGATGCGGCTTAGAAGTCAGATTAGGCTGTGTGACTCTCTACAGTCATATGAGACCAGGACCTACGGGTTAAAGTGGATTCTGAGCCACTACAAATATCCATGGCACCGCCGGACTGCAACACGAAACCTGTGGCACCGAGATCGAGAGAGCTAATTTTCTTAAACATACATTCTAAAATTCTAATACTTCTATGTTATAAATACTTATTATGTTTTATTATATTTAATTTATAAACTTATAAAAAAAAAAAATTTATTATTTTCCGAGCTTTCTCCCATACGATACGCAAATGTGGGATATTTTCATCTGAAAGCCAAAATGAAGGTACTGCCCACCTTCTTCAGCGACATGGAACCAAGTCAGACTTTTATTTACTGATGCTCCTTCACAACAGAAGCTGCCTCTTTCTTTCCCTCTTTCTATGCGACCGCACGGATTCTTGAACTTGGTCTAGATGTTTGCTGTCTACGAAATGGATCAAAGTTCGAATCCTGGCTGTGGCATGAATGTTTGCGAATGGTCTGGAATCCACTTTAAACTGTACGTCCTGGTCTGTTTAGCCCACAGTATGCACTAGATGACCGTAGAGCGACAAACCAAGTGGGATAAAAGCAGGGGGGACTATCATCTTTAGTTTCGAAAAAAAAAACGTATTTTAGTATCCTTACCGATAAGTTATTAGCATAAGAATATACTAAAAGAATATCCAATTACACAGCTTTATACACATATTTTTAAAAATGCAGAATTTTTTTATTTTACACACAATCAGTTTTCCTTCAATTTTTCGTTAAGAAATCAATTTTTGCTTCAAACCTATGCATATCTCGTACTAAATATTCATTTTTTTTTTTCTCCTTTTCAGATTTGAAATTGCTTTTTATATTTGCATCGTTAGAAAGTGTACTGCAAAGTCGAGAGAAAATCCTTATTTTTTTTCTCCTGGCTGAACGTCACGTTCAGGTTAAATCGTACAAATTTATTTTTCTTGCAGCAATATTTGTACCTCCAGTCGCTTTATATGCACCACTTAAATTATTTGCATTTTTCCCCGCTCCTACCCGGATTTTTTCCCCTTTCTTCTTTCGAGTCATGAATTGTGAGAAAGTTATTTCCATATTTCCAGCAAACTCAATTTTGCAAATGATGCCCCCAGTTCGACAGAAATGAAAAAAACTTCACTTGTACCATAAATGTATATCAATTCTTTCAAAAGATTTCTCCTCCATCTTGATTATTATTCTGATATCGATGAATGCATTCCATTTTTTTTTATTCCTGCTGCCATTTTTTTCTTCTGAAATTCTTGGGCAAAGAAAATTCGAATGCCAAATATAGTCTGCTGTTATTCTAAATCAAACGCGTAAGAAATTACGAGGCGCTTGTACAAGTTTTTGTGTTATCGGTCGTAAAATAAAGTAAAAACTCTTTTTTTTTTCCTCCCCTCAGAGTTTTTGATGTATTGGAATTTAAAAGGTGAAGAAGAGTATAGTGGAGTTAGAGTGGTAGCAACTCAGTGGTTTTGAATTATTATTTATTCGTAATGGAAAAAAAAAAAAAAAGTTTTTTGAATTTCATTTATTTTTCTTTGTTGTATTGGAATTTTCGTTTTGCGTTTACTTTTAAGTTAGGATTTGCCGTATGGGCAATGGTTTCAACTGCCATTCATAATAAAATTTCCACTAGTTCATGGAGTTTAAATTAAGTTAAAAGGAAAACTAAAAATTCAGAAATGTCTTTTTCATATTAAAAAGATTTAAAAAAATGTAAGTCGGATTACTTTTTTTCTTAAAATTTAAGTTTGGAGTAAAGTAAATAGTTTAGTAAAAGGAAATGGCTTTTTTGTTACGTTTTCAAATTCTAAATTAAATAATATTCTTAAATAAATATAATAAAAAATATACTGTAAATTTATGAAAACGAAACAGTTTTTTTGTGAGTTTTTAAAAGTTTCTAAATTAAATATAAGAAAATGAGTTAATATACTATAGAAGTATTAGAATTTTAGAATGTATATTTAAGAAAAGAGCCCTGATAGCCGAATGACTAGCGCTCTGGCGCTAGGTGTCACAGGTTTCGTGTTCGAGTCCCGACGGTGCCATGGATGTTTGTAATGGTTCAGAATCCACTTTAAGCTATAGGTCCTGGTTTCATATGACTGTAGAGCCTCACAAAATCCAATCAGTCTTCTCACCAACATCATTCCTAAACTACAAAGGCGCAACTCATCTCTAGGCACAGTGATGTAATGTGGTGTAGTAGTAGTTAACCGGACATGTTATGGGAGTTTTACGGGCTTTCTCCCATACGATACGCAAATGCGGGGTAGTTCTCCCTAAAATCCTCCAGGAAAGCACTGCCCTCCTTCAGAGTCACGGGGCGAAGCCAAACTTTTACTTACGGGTGCTCCATCACAATAAAAGCTGCCCCTTCGCATTTCTCTCCTTCCATGAGACCAACGGAATCTTGGTTTTTGGAATAGATGTTGCTGTCGACCAAGTGGGATAAAAATAAAAAAAACATCTTTAGTTTAAGAAAGAATGTATTTTTGTATCTTTGCCGATACGTTATTAAAATGACAGCCTAATAAAGAATATCCAATTATAGAGCTTTATACACATATTTTTGAAAATGAAGAATTTTTTTTTTTATTTTACACTTAATCAGTTTTTCTCAATTTTTTTGTTAAAAATCAGTTTTTTATATTTCAGACTTATGCATACCAAATACTAAATATTCAATTTTTTTTTTTTTCGCGATTTGAAATTGCTTTTTATATTTGCATCGTTAGAAAATGTATTGAAAAGTCAAGAGAAACCTTATTTTTTTTCCTCCCTGACTGAACGTCACGTTCAAGTTAAATCGCACAAATTTATTTTCTTGCAGCAATATTTTTACCTCCCGTCGTTTTATATGCACCACTTAAATTATTTGCATTTTCCCCCACTCCTACACGGATTTTCCCTTTTTCCTTTTTAGTCATGAATTGTGAGAAAGTTATTTTTCCATATTTCCAGCAAACTCAATTTTGCAAATGATGCCCCCAGTTCGACAGAAATGAAAAACTTCGCTTGTACCATAAATGTATATCAATTCTTTCAAAAAGATTTTTCCTCCATCTTGATTATTATTCTGATATCGATGAATGCATTCCATTCCATTTTTATTTTCATTCCTGTTGCCATTTTTTTTTCTTCTGAAATTTTTGGGCAAAGAAAATTCAAATGGCAAATGTATCTTTGCTGTTATTCTAAATCAAACGCGTAAGAAATTACGTTGTACAAGTTTTTGTGTTATCAAAATAAAATAAAAGTAAAAACTCTTTTTTCCTTTTCACCCTCAGAGTTAATTTTTTTTTCTTCTCTCGAGAATATATATGTTTTTATTTTAGACATAATCAGTTTCTTCTTCTGTTTTTTTAAAATCAGTTTTTGCTTCAGACTTATGCATGCCCCGTACTAAACAATCATACTTTTTTTCCTTTTCGAGATTTGAAATTGATTTTTATTTTGAATCGTTAGAAAGTGTACTGGAAAGTCGAGAGAAATCCTTATTTTTTTCCTTCTGACTGAACGTCACGTTCAGGTTAAATCGTACAATTTATTTTCTTTGCAGCAATATCGTTTTATATGCATCACTTAAATTATTTGCATTTTTCCCCACTCCTACCCGTGATTTTTTTTTCTTTCCTTCTTTTGAGTCATGAATTGTGAGAAAGTTATTTCCATATTTCCAGCAAACTCAATTTTGCAAATGATGCCCCCAGTTCGACAAAAATGAAAAACTTCACTTGTACCATAAATGTATATCAATTCTTTCAAAAAGATTTCTCCCCATCTTGATTATTTTTCCTGTTGCCATTTTTTTTATTCTTCTGAAATTCTTGGGCAAAGAAAATTCGAATGCCAAATGTAGTCTGCTGTTATTTTAAATCAAACGCATAAGAAATTACGTTGTACAAGTTTTTGTGTTATCGGTCGTAAAATAAAGTAAAAACTCTTTCCCACCCCCCCTCAGAGTTTTGATGTATTGGAATTTAAAAGGTGAAGAAGAAGAGTATAGTGGAGTTGAGTGGTAGCAACTCAGTGGTTTTGAATTATTATTTATTCGTAATGGAAAAAATAATAAATAAATAAAATGAAAGAGTTTTTGAATTTCATTTATTTTTCTTTTTGTATTGGAATTTTTAGTTTGCTGCAGAAATCATATGCGTTTACTTTTAAGTTATAATTTGCCGTATTGTGCCATTCACGATAAAAATTTCCGCTAGTTCATGGAGTTTAAATTAAGTTAATGATAAAATAAAAATTCAGAAATGTCTGAACTCCTTTCATAATAAAAGATTTCAAAATATTTAAATTGGATTACTTTTTTTCTTCTCAAAATTTGAGTGTGGAGAAAGGTAAATAGTTTAGTAAAAGGAAATGGCTTTTTTTGTTAAGATTTCAAATTTAAAATTAATTAATATTCTTAAATGATTAAGTATAAGAAAAATGTATCATAAAATTATAAAAAAAAAAAAAATTGTGAGTTTATATATAATAGAAGTAATAGAATTTTAAAACGTGTATTTAAGAAAAGAATTTCTTATATATTGTTAATTCAAAAATTATTTTAAAATTAATTAATCAAAAATTATTGAAAATTTTGTATTTTTTTCTAAATAAAGTGATACATAAAAACTGGAAATTAACAGATTTTATACTAAAATTGTATTTATAAACAATTATTATTATTATTTATTATCATTATTATTATTGTTGTTGCTGTCGACCAATTGAGATAAGACATAAAAAGATCTTTAGTTTTGGAAAGAATGTATTTTAGTAACTTTACCGATACGTTATTAAAATGACAACATAATAAAAGAAAATCCAATTATACAACTTTATACACATATTTTTAAAAATGAAGAATTTTTTTATTTCATACATACATAAACAGTTTTTTTTTTTTAAATCAGATTTTTCTTCAGACTCGTGTATATTCCGTACTAAATATTCATTCTCTCCCCCACTTTAAAGATTTAAAATTGCTTTTTATATTTGCATCGTTAGAAAGTGTACTGCAAAGTCATGAGAAATCCGCATTTCTTTTTCTCACTTGACTGAACGTCACGTTCAGGTTAAATCGCACAAATTTATTTTCTTGCAGCAATATTTGTATCCCCAGTCGTTTTATATGCACCACTTAAATTATTTGCATTTTTCCCCCACTCCTACCTGGATTTATTTTTCTTTCTTTTTTTTTTTTTTTTCTTCTTTTGAGTCATGAATTGTGAGAAAGTTATTTCCATATTTCCAGCAAACTCAATTTTGCAAATGATGCCCCCAGTTCGACAGAAATGAAAACTTCACCTGTACCATAAATGTATATCAATTCTTCCAAAAAGATTTCTCCTCCATCTTGATTATTATTCTGATATCGATGAATGCGTTCCTTTTTTTTTTTTTTTTTTTTTTTTTTTTTTTTTTTTTTTTTTTTTTTTTTTTCTGAAATTCTTGGGCAAACAAAATGTCGAATGCCAAATGTAGTCTGCTGTTATTCTAAATCAAATGCGTAAGAAATTACGTTGTACAAAGTTTTTGTGTTATTGGTCATAAAATAAAGTAAAAACTCTTTTTTTTTTTTTTTTTTTTTTTTTTTTTTTTCGTTTGAGTTTTGATGTATTGAAATTTAAAAGGTGAAGAAGAGTATAGTGGAGTTGAGTGGTAGCAACTCAGTGGTTTTGAATTATTATTTATTCGTAATAAGAAAAAAAAAAATAAATAAAAATAAAGAGTTTTTGAATTTTATTTTCTTTGTTGTATTGAAATTTTTCGTTTGCTGCAAAAATCGTTTGCGTTTACTTTTAAGTTAGGATTTGCCGTATTGGCAATAGTTCCAACTGCCATTCATAATAAAAATTTCCACTAGTTCTTGGGTTTAAATTAAGTTAATGATAAAATAAATATTCAGAAATGCCTGAGTTTCTTTCATATTAAAAGATTTAAAAATTTAAATTGGGTTACTTTTTTTCTTAAAATTTGGGTGTGGAGAAAAAGTAAATAGTTTAGTAAAAGGAAATGGCTTTTTTTGATACTAAATTCTAAATTAAATAATATTCTAAACTAAATAAGTATAAGAAAAATGTATCACAGAATTATTAGAACAAAACAATTTTTTGTGAGTTTTATATTATAGAAGTATGTATCTATAATGGAATATATATATCTATATGTTTAGAATGTGTATTAAAAAAAAAAATTCTTATATATTGATAATTCGAAAACGTTAGTATTTTTTCTAAATATAGTAATGAATAAAAACTGGAAATTTAAAGATTTCATACTAAAATTTATTTACTATATATACAATAATATAAATACAATTTTATATTATTATTATTATTATTAATTTTCTATAAAATTGTAATTATATTATTGTATATAATTGTATTTATATACAATAATATAAATACAATTTTATATATTATTATTATTACTATTATTATTATTAATTTTCATATAAAATTGTAATTATATTATTGTATATAATTGTATTTATATACAATAATATAAATACAATTGTATGTGATTATATTATTTAAAATAAATAATTGTGTGATTATATTATTACAAATAATGAATTCAAATAGAATATAATTGTGTTTTTTTAATATGATTTTATATCTACACAGTTTAATAAACATTAATTATGTTTTGTATGATTTATTTAAAATTAAATTGATGTTTCCTTCACAATTTGTGTATAAGTTTTATCAAATTTCTTACTATAAAATATTAAATATAATTCCTTATAACTGCAAAATTGAAAGATTTTATAGCACAATAAAGTTATTTTTAACCTTACAGTTTCCAGTATATATAATTAAATAAATATAAGTAGCTTTAATTTTAATTGAATCGTTATATTTCACTATTCGTCTACACCGATTCCCATAAGTAATTATACACTAAAGAGTTTTCCGGGAAAAATGTCCTTGTTAGTGGTTAAAATGGAAAAAAATCTACAAGATTTTTTTTTTTCATGCCATCATTATTCTATTCTGAGTAAAATTATAATTTAATACAGAATAAAAATTATAGTTTATAGATATAATTTTTTTTAAAATATTGATTTAATCTTCTTTAAATATAGTTAAAATATAGATGAATAAAGAAAAAAAAAAAGCATGTTACAAAAGTCAATAGACTCCAAGATGATTTCAGATGAATTACAGAATAAAAATATCGATTGTATTTTTTTTTTTTCCTTCTTTATTTCAATAACTGTTACGAGTTTAAGATGTCTATTAGTTTTATTCTTAAAAATTAGTTTTTTTAAAATAATGTTTTATTTTTTAATAAGAAACAGCGATTAACGTTTCGAAAATTTATTATTTATTATTATTTATCGGAAACGTTGCTAAATTACTGAAATTAGCTTCTTTGAGTCTTCTGCCTGTCTTCGCTTTTAAAGAAGAATTTCAGATTAAAAGCGAGAGAGAGAAATAAAATGGTTATATTACTGTGCCCAAAAAGTAAGACCGATTTTTTTTTTTTTTTTTTTTTCAAAAACTCTTTATTTATTCTTTCAAATTTATTTCAACGCCTTCAAAGTAATCCTCCGGACACAGTGCACTTATGTCAATTTTTTTTCCAATCCTCAATGCACGCTAAAAAGTCATCGGCAGGGATGGCCTTCAAAGCGCGCGACAATTCGCGTTAAATCTCTTCAGTCGACTCAAAACGATGTCCCCGGAGTAGTCTTTCAAGTTTAGAGAATAGCCAGAAGTCGCACTGTGTGAATGTGATAGTTGTGGGAACGATATGGGTTTCATTTTTGGCGAAAATGTCACGAAGAATCAATGCAGTGTGAGCTGGTGCATTCAGTGTTTTCGGTACCAATCGAGATTTGACGTGTTTGAGGCCCAAACTGGAATTGACTGGATAAACTGTAGGTCTCCATTTAATTAGCCTAAAGTGTGCACAAAATGACCGTAGCGTGACAAACCAAACTTCTTACCCCTCCTAGAAGTTTGTAAATTTTGTGCTGAAACCCCCCCCCCGTATTTAGTTAAGAGATTTAAATGCTCGACACCTTAATTAATAATTAATTGTTATAATCAGAAACTTTCTTCAAAACTGATTATATGTGTTTAAATGCCAAGACCTAAATCTGTTTGAACGAAGTCAGAGAAGTTAATCACCACAAGAACGTCCATATTAAAACACCCTGCATGTAATGGATGTAGTGTAGCAATGAGTCGATTCTCAATGGAGATCGCGTGACAAAAGGTTATCAGTTACAGTGGATTTGTACAGGAAACTCTTAGAGAATTCGGGATTTCTTTGTACTGGACTGAAAATGGTAGAAAAGTGAACAATTCTTTTCGTAACAAAATTAATAAACCAAATCACTGTATTAAAAACTTTACAAATCATAGTTATGTATAGAAGCAAGCAATAAATCAGATTTGTATCGATGAATATGTTTTTTCTTTTACACTGTAACAGACGAAACAAAAGAGGTTAAAAAATTTTTTTTTTTTCTATATCGAAAAGTTACCAGTTTTCAAAATCATCTGTTATACACTCATGTCTATAAATTAAGGATAATGAAGTTCAGGCAAAGAAAGAGACAGAAGCAAAACAAATTTGACTTATTTGTAAAGTCTATTTATTAAACAAAAGGTAAAGAGCAAAAAGATGCTATATATTTGACATAATTAATAAAAATTGCGTTTTTTACTCCCTGGAGCAAATTTCAAAAAAGAACCTATTTACAAAAAAAACAGTATAACATGGTTAGTATGATGGTTAATATGGAGTATGTAATATGTACGGTGTCGTCCAATGGTGTTCTTTTGGTGGTAACGGGTACCTGGCGCTCTCCATATGAAAGTCTGGCGAGAATCAGACTGCAAACTAAACCTGGACTCGTCGGAAAACATATCGCATCGTCGCATATAGACCAATGTGCCCTAATCGTCTGTACATGGTCTGCCTTGAAACTGTCGTACTGGTAACTGAAGAGAGCTGACGAGACAGGTCTGATGCTGGCTCCGTCTGTTTCTTTTGGCAGTAACTGCTAAATACCGGTCCTCATTCGGCGTTTTAACTCGGGGGCGACCTGTGCTGTAACATCTACTCACATTACCATCATCTTAGAATCGTTGCCAAAACCTGGAGATGACACTCTGGGCGATTCCAAGTTCCCTCGGATACTTCCACATTCCAGTCGTCCGATAATTCTACCACGTAAAAATCATCCAAATGCTTCCTTTGTGCCATAACTATGCGGTTATTGCACTGAAAGGCTTTTAAAGCGCTTGTGAACAATTTTACTTCTTTGCCACCCTCCCTTATATACCCCTCTCTTACACTCTCGTCATTGTGACGTACTATCCGCGCCATCTGGTGGTTTCCTGTAATTTGCATATTCTTCTTCAAGATGTGTGTGATAATACTACAGGTGAAATTTTTATTTTAGAGTTCAATTTCTGTGTGATTCTGAATTATCCTTAATTTATGGACATGAGTGTATTTAACAATTTGTTATCTATGTTATTCTATTTCATATTCACACACAATTTATTGAATATTCACGTCACAATAATATTTCTATCCAATAAAACTCCAGAAAATCATTTTTAGATTAAAATATATATATTGATAAACATTTTATTATGGATCTATGTATATTATATAGTGTTTACATAGCTTTGTTTTATAACTATATAATATATATGCATATTAAAATCGATATATGTGTGGGTGTATTTTTCGCATAACTTAAAAACTATTATATTTAACTTCTAACTTACTTAACGTCCTAATTTTGTTTATTGAATTCACTATGGCGTGTATGGTCTAAAAATCTCGTTAAAAAAAAGTTGACAATTTCTACCCATAAATTTATGGGTATTGTTTTAGAAAGTGGGATTTTTCATTTCCTTGGCCACTTTTAACGTTTCGTATTCGTTTTTTTTTTTTTTTTTTTTTTCTCTCGAATCTATGACGAGTCTAATGGAACCGGTCTGCGGTAGAATTTAGTTATCACACGGCGTGATACACAAACTACAAAGGGTTTACTTTGTAAACAAGGCAAAATCTCCGGGATGTTCAATCACTTTCAATAAAAGAGAAAAACAACACTTTTTGTCGACTCGTCAAAGAGCTGTCTTCTCCAAACCTCCTTTAAGAAATTCGTCAAGAGACGGGGAGTGTCAGCTTCCTTCACTTCTTATTGGAGTTGACACTTCCTCAGCCCATGGTCTACCACCAAATACAATGCAACAATCCATGGTGTAATCCTATCCGTTTACAATTGTTTCGACTTCAATGTTCAGACAATCGCCAATTTCATGATGTTTCATTATCCATGACACTGAATATCTGTTGTCAGATTTGAGTGATAGGTTGTTCTCATTAGTACAAAACACTAATTGCACAATAATTAATTATAAATATCCACGATACTGTTTATCTGCTGTCAGATTTGAGTGATAGGTTGTTCTTATTAGTACAAAACACTAATTGCACAATAATTAATTATAAATATCCACGATACTGTTTATCTGCTGTCAGATTTGAGTGATAGGTTGTTCTTATTAGTACAAAACACTAATTGCACAATAATTAATTATAAATATCCACGATACTGTTTATCTGCTGTCAGATTTGAGTGATAGGTTGTTCTTATTAGTACAAAACACTAATTGCACAATAATTAATTATAAATATCCACGATACTGTTTATCTGCTGTCAGATTTGAGTGTGATAGGTTGTTCTTATTAGTACAAAACACTAATTGCACAATAATTAATTATAAATATCCACGATACTGTTTATCTGCTGTCAGATTTGAGTGATAGGTTGTTCTTATTAGTACAAAAACACTAATTGCACAATAATTAATTATAAATATCCACGATACTGTTTATCTGCTGTCAGATTTGAGTGATAGGTTGTTCTTATTAGTACAAAACACTAATTGCACAATAATTAATTATAAATATCCACGATACTGTTTATCTGCTGTCAGATTTGAGTGATAGGTTGTTCTTATTAGTACAAAACACTAATTGCACAATAATTAATTATAAATATCCACGATACTGTTTATCTGCTGTCAGATTTGAGTGATAGGTTGTTCTTATTAGTACAAAACACTAATTGCACAATAATTAATTATAAATATCCACGATACTGTTTATCTGCTGTCAGATTTGAGTGATAGGTTGTTCTTATTAGTACAAAACACTAATTGCACAATAATTAATTATAAATATCCACGATACTGTTTATCTGCTGTCAGATTTGAGTGATAGGTTGTTCTTATTAGTACAAAACACTAATTGCACAATAATTAATTATAAATATCCACGATACTGTTTATCTGCTGTCAGATTTGAGTGATAGGTTGTTCTTATTAGTACAAAACACTAATTGCACAATAATTAATTATAAATATCCACGATACTGTTTATCTGCTGTCAGATTTGAGTGATAGGTTGTTCTCATTAGTACAAAACACTAATTGCACAATAATTAATTATAAATATCCACGATACTGTTTATCTGCTGTCAGATTTGAGTGATAGGTTGTTCTTATTAGTACAAAACACTAATTGCACAATAATTAATTATAAATATCCACGATACTGTTTATCTGCTGTCAGATTTGAGTGATAGGTTGTTATTATGCACTTGATTTCGGCTTGTAGCATATGCACTAGATATGATTGATATAATATATAGCAATGCTATATTGCTTCCAGTGGCAAAAAATGCTTCAAGCCGAAATTGGGTAATTCGAACTATCTAACATAATCTATCATCTAACATAATCAATAACAGAACTGGCAATAAATGGAGAAAAGAAGGAGTATTTTATTTTTAAAAAAGTAATAAAAAATACTTAACCAAAATATATATAATCAAATAACAGTAATTTATTTTAAACAATCTTTTATAACCCTACTTGTTTATAGTTAACGACCCACTACAAAAAGTTTTTCAATATGAAATATGTACTCGTACAAACACTTACCTAACGTTAAGTATCCTTATACAGACATTATTAATGATTGCAACATTTTTGTTACATACTTATCAATTTTAACCAATTTACAATTAACTCAAAACTCCATTAAGTAAAAAACACTTTCTTCTCATGCAATAAACTACATCCATTTATCACAACTTCTATCGGCTATAAGGGATGCATTAACTGATGCATTTTGCTCGAATTTCGAACACATAAAACTAAAATGATCGCACCGTTTTATCTTCGAATACATTTACTTCCCGTATTAAACACATCCTATAAATTTACATGAGATTTCACATTATAAATACTTCGAAGATAATATTCTTAAGAAACAATGAATCTTTCCATTATAAAATAATAATCTTAACAAAACTTTTCTTTTTTAAAAGTAAAGTACTACAGCACTCACTTAAAATCCTGAGCCGTTTATTATATCGAATAAAAGAGGAATTGCTCTTTCATAATTATTGTGAGGGGTTTTTATGAATATTAATCCCCTGAAGACTAAAGCTTCTTCCAAGATGGAAATTGGAAGAGGGGAAAATAAAAAAAAAAAAAGCTCCGCTCGTTTTAATTTTTCAATCTTGTTATACGAAATTATTTTCTCTGACTTATCTAGAATAATTGGGCTATCTTTTCTTTTTTTAAAAAATAAATAAATAAATAAAAAAGATGTCTCCCTTTTCTTTTGAAAACTTACCGATGATTAAAACATAAACGACCATGGAAATCAAAGTTTTTTATTAAAAAGAAACGATGCAATAAATAGAATACTTGGAATACGATAGAATACTTTAGTTCAGTTGAAATAGTTTCTTCTTAAAAAATAACACCGTTTCAAAGTATATGGTTGTTCATATATTAATAATTGGCAATAATTTTTCCTTGCAATTTAACAAACGATATTTTACACGTTTCACTGAATTTTTTCTAATAAAATCTTTTTATTTATTATTATATTACATGCGATTAGTATTTTGTATTAATGAGAACAACCTGTCACTCAAATCTGATAGCCGATATTCGATGTTATGGATAATGAGACCTCATGAAATATAAGATTATTATAGAGGAATGTATATTCTTTAACTAGTGTATACTAACAATCTATCACTCAAATTTGACAACATATAAGCAGTGTCGTCGATATTTGTACTTCATGCAATCAGTGTTTTGTACTAATGACAACAACCAGTTATTTAAATCTGATAGCAGATAATCCGTGTCATGCGAAAGAGACCAAACGAAATTAGCGATTGCCTGTGCGTCTTTCACGGTCGAAACAATTATAGATGGAATATTGACTACGCCGTGAATTGTTGCACTGTGATTTGTGATAGATCATGGCTAGAAAAAGTGTTCACTCTAATGAGAAGTGAGGGAAGCTGACCCCACCTCCTCTTGACGTATTTTCTAAAAAGGAAATTATTGTTGAAGAAGAAAGTGAGTTCTGCGACGAGTCGACCAGAAGTGTTTTTCTTTTTCCTCTGAAGTGAATGAACAGGCCGGAGTTTTCCGCCTAGTTTCAAAGTGAACTTGTGGTTTCGTGTATCACTCGTGTGTGATAATCAAGGTCTTCGCAGACCAGGCAAATGAATTCGTCCTGGACTCGAATACTCTGAAATCTCCGTCCTTGGAGTGAACTGCACTTGTGAATCAAATTATCTTTAATTTTAATTTTGGGTATATAGAGTTCTGTATTATACATTGAAGTGACAAAAGTCATGGGATAGCAATATGCAAATTTTCAGATGGCAGTAGCATCGCGTAGAACAGGTATAAATGCGCAGTGCTTTCGCAGAGCTTTCATTTCTGTTCAAGTTATTCATGTGAAGAGGTTTTGACGTGATGATGACCGCACGACGGGAATTAACAGACTTTGAACGCGGAATGTTAGTTGGAGCTAGACACATGGGTCATGCCATTTCGGAAATCGTTAGGGGAATTCAACATTCCCAGATCCACTGTGTCAAGAGTGTGCCGAGAGTATGAAATTTCAGGCATAACATCCCACCATGGACAGCGCAGTGGTCGACCGCCTGCACTTAACGACCGAGACCGGCGACGTCTGCAAAGAGTCGTAAATTCTAACAGACAAGCAACATTGCGTCAAATAACCGCAGAAATCAATGTGGGACGTACAAGGGACTTGTCTGTTAGAGCTGTGCGGAGAAATTTGGCTTTCTTGGGCTATTCCAGCAGAAGACCGACTCGAGTGCCTTTACTGACAGAACGACATCGCTTGCAGCGACTCTCGTGGGCACGTGAGCATATCGGTTGGTCCCTAGATGAATGGAAAACCGTGGCCTGGTCCGATGAGTCACGATTTCAGTTGGTAAGAGCTGATGGTAGGGTTCGAGTGTGGTGCAGACCCCACGAAGCCGTGGACCCAAACTGTCAGCAAGGCACTGTTCAAGCTGGTGGTGGCTCCGTAATGGTGTGGGCTGTTTTTTCATGGCATGGACTTGGTCCTCTGGTGCGACTGGACCGAACATTGACTGGAAATGCTTATGTTCAGCTACTTGGAGATCACTTGCAGCCATTCATGGACTTCATGTACCCAAACAACGATGGGATTTTTATGGATGACAATGCGCCATGTCACCGGGCGACAACTGTTCGCGATTGGTTTGAAGAACATTCTGGACAATTCCAACGAATGATCTGGCCACCTAGACCGCCCGACATGAATCCCATCGAGCATTTATGGGACATCATCGAGAGGTCTGTTCGTGCCCAAAATCCTGCACCATCAACGCTTTCACAATTATGGACGTCTATCGAGACAGCATGGCTCAATATTCCTGCAGAAGACTTCCAACGACTTGTTGAGTCCATGCTACGTCGAGTTGCTGCACTTCGCCGGGCGAAAGGAGAGCCGACACGATATTAAGAGGTATCCCATGACTTTTGTCACTTCAGTGTATATATGCATGTAATGCTTGTAAATAAAAAATTAAAGTGTCCCATGAAACTAAAAATGGAACTCTTCTTGAAGCCGTTATAAGTTTAGTACAGACCGAGACGTCAGAGCTTTGAATTGAGTATTTTATTTAAAAAAAAAAAAAAAAAAGAAGAAAAAAATATTTATTCCAAAATATATCTAACACACTCCAATAACTGAAATTTATTCAAACAGTAAATTATTTTAAGTCTTTTATAACCCTACTAGTTTATAGTTAACGACCCACTTCAAAAAGTTTTTCAATACTAAGTATTTACTCTTTACACACACTTACCTAACGTTAAGTATCCTTATACAGCCGTTATTAATGATTGTAACATTTTTGTTACATACTTATCATTTTTAACGCATTTACAATTAACTCAAAACTCCATTGAGAAAAACACTTTCGTCTCATACAATAAACTGCATTCATTTATCACTAATTCTATCAGCCATAAAGGATGCATTAATAGAAGCATTTTGGTAGAATTTCGAACACATAAAACTAAAATTATCGCACCGTTTTATCTTCGAACACATTTACTTCCCGTATTAAAAACATCCTATAAATTTATATGAGATTTCACATTATAAATACTTCTAAGATAATATTCTTAAAAAACAATGAATCTTCCTATCATAAAAAAAAATTAATAATAAAACTTTTTCTTTCTTTAAAAATTAAGTACTACAGCACTCGCTTAAAAATCCTAAGCCGTTTATTATATCGAATAAAAGAGGAATTGTTCGTTCATAATTATTGTAGGGGTTTTTATGAATATTAATCCCCTAAAGACTAAAGCTTCTTCCAAGATAGAAATTGGAAGAGGGGAAAATAAAAAAAAAAAACTCCGCTCGTTTTTAATTTTTCAATCTTGTTATGTGAAATTATTTTCTCTGACTTTTCTAGAATAATTGGGTTATCTTTCTTTTAAAAAGAAAAAAAAAAAAAAGATGTCTTACTTTTTCTTTGAAAAGGTTAGCGATGATTAAAACATAAACGACCATGGAAATTAAGGTTTTAAATAAACAAAGAAACGACGCAATAAATAGAATACTCGGAATACTTATTTTTTTAAGAAGGAATTACTTCAACTGAACTAACACCGTTTGAAAACGTATATATGTATTTATATTATTAATTGAAAATAATTTTACCTTGGAATTTACCAAACGGTATGTTGAATTTTTTACTGAAAATCATTCATTGGATAATTCGAACTTCCAGTTCGTTATAGAATAAAACTTTATAAACATCAGCATTGTAGCGTTTTTAACAAGGGAAGAGTTGTAGCATATCGTTCCAAGAAGAGAGATATTCTTTAACAACCTATCACACAAATTTGACAGCAGATTAGCAGCATCGTATATTATATCGCATATTATATGCGATTAGTGTTTTGTACTAATGAGAACAACCGGTCACTCAAGTGTGATAATAGAAAATCAATGTCATGGATAATGAGACCTCTTGAAATTAGCTATTGCCTGTGCCACCTTCACAAATCGAAACAGTTACAAATGGAAAATGAACTACATCATGAGTTGTTGCATCGTGATTGGTGACAGAACATGGGCTGAGAGAGTGTCTACTCAAAGAGATGTGAGGGAAGCTGATTCCCTCACCTCTTGACAGATTTTTTAAACAGAGATTTTTAGAGCGGAAAAGAGGAAGTTCTGGACGAGTTGACAAGAAGTGTCGTTTTTCTTTTTTTCCCATTAAATTGAGAAAAGGAGGAGTATTTTATTAAAAAAAAAATAAGAATATTTATTCAAAATTATTATATCAAACATAATCAAATAACAGAAATTTATTCAAACTATAATTTATTTTAAACGGTCTTTTATAACCATGCTTGTTTATATTTAACGACCCACTTCAAAAAGTTTTCCAATATTAAATATTTGCTCTTACAAATACTTACATAACGTTAAGTATTCCTATACAGACATTATGAATGATTGCAGCATTTTTGTTAGATACTTATCATTTTTAACGAATTTACAATTGACTCAAAACTCCATTGAGAAAAACACTTTATTTTCGTATAAGAAAGTGCATCTATTTATCACAGCTATAAAGGATACATTAATAGAAGCATTTTGGTAGAATTTTGAACACATAAAACTAAAATTATTGCCACGTTTTATCTTCGAACGCATTTACTTTCCGTATTAAAAACGCCCAATAAATTTATGAAATTTCTCATTATAAATACTTCTACGATAATATTCTTAAAAAACAATGAATCTTTCCATTATAAAATAATAATCTTAAAAAACTTTTTCTTTTTTTTTAAAAGTAAAGTACAGCACTCACTTAAAAATCAAGGCCGTTTATTATATCGAATAAAAGAGGAATTGCTCGTTCATAATTATTGTAGGGGTTTTTTATGAATATTAATCCCCTAAAGACTAAAGCTTCTTTAAAGATGGAAATTGGAAGAGGTGAAAAATAAAAAAAAAACTCCGCTTGTTTTAATTTTTCAATCTTGTTATGTGAAATTATTTTCTCTGACTTTTCTAGAATAATTGGGTTATCTTTCTTTAAAAATGGAGGGGAAAAAAGATGTCTTCCTTCTTTTTTGAAAAGCTTACCGATGATTAAAACATAAACGGCCATGGAAATTAAGTTTTTTATTAAAAAGAAATGATGCAATAAATAGAATAGTTGGAATGGAATAGAATAGAATACTTGGTTCAGTTTGAATAATAACTTCTTAAAAAATAACACCTTTTGAAAACATATACATGTATATATATTATTAATTGAAAATAATTTTTCCTTGCAATTTACCAAACGTTATTTTGCACTTTTCACTGAATTTTTTTCTAATAAAATCTTTTTATTTATTGGATAATTCGAACTGCTCGTTAGTTATAATGGCAACTTTGATGTGGGATTTTTGGAGAAGGAGAGAAGAGTGTTCTGTCACGAGTCGATAAGAAGTGTTGTTTTTCTCTTAAGTGATTAACCAGGCCGGATTTTCGCCAGTTTTCAAAGTGGCCCTCTTATGGGTTCTTGTAGTATGCTGCAGACCAAATTAAATTCGCCATGATCGCGAATATTCTGAAAATCTTCGATCTTGAAGTGAACTGCGCCTGTCAATCAAATTATTTTTAAGTGGCCGTCGTCTTGAAGACGTTATAGGTATAATATAGGTCGAGACGTCACAACATTAAATTGAAAAAAGGTGGAGGAGTTCATTTAAAAATATATATATTTATTCAAAATATATATCTAACATAATCCAATAACTGAAATTTATTCAAACAGCAATATATTTTACACCGTCTTTTATAATCTTGCTTATAGTTAAGGACCCACTTCAAAAAGTTTTTTTCAATATTAAAAATTTACTCTTACAAACACTTACTTAATGTTAAGCATCCTCATACAGACACTATTAATGATTGCAACATTTTTTGTTACATACTTATCATTTTTAACGAATTTACAATTAACTCAAAACTCCATTGAGAAAAAACGTTTTATTTTCATGTAATAAACTACATCCATTTATCAATACACCTATCAGCTATAAAGGACGCATTAATAGAAGCGTTTTGGTAGAATTTCAAACACATAAAACTAAAATTATCGCACCGTTTTATCTTCGAACACATTTACCTCCCGTATTAAAAGCATCCTATAAATTTATATGAAATTTCACATTATAAATACTTCTAAGATAATATTCTTAAAAAACAATAAATCTTTCTATTATAAAAAAAATTAATATTAATACAATTTTCTTTTTAAAAATAAAGTATAGCACTTGCTTAAAAATCCTAAGCTGTTTATTATATCGAATAAAAGAGGAATTGCTCTCTTCATAATTATTGTGGGGGTTTTATGAATATTAATCCCCTAAAGACTAAAGCCTCTTCCAAGATGGAAATTGGAAGAGGGGAAAATTAAAAAAAAAAAAAGATCCGCTCGTTTTAATTTTTCAATATTGTTATGTGAAATTATTTTCTCTGACTTTTCTAGAAAAATTGGGTTATCTTTCTTTTAAAAAGAATATAAAAAAGATGTCTTCCTTTTTCTTTGAAAAGCTTACCGATGATTAGAACATTAACGACCGTGGAAATTAAAGTTTATTAATAAGAATCGATGCAATAAACAGAGCAGAATACTTAGTTCAGTTGAAATAATTCCTTCTTAAAAATAACACCGTTTGAATATATATATATTATTATTATTAATTGAAAATAATTTTTCCTTGTAATTTACCAAACGATATTTTGCAATTTTCACTGAAATTTTTTTCCTAATAAAAATATAATCCAATAAAAAAAAAAAAAAAAAAAAAGATTTTATTTATTGTATAATTAGAACTGCTAGTTAGTTATATAACAAAAATTTGTAAACAATAGCAATGTAGCATTTTTCCCACGGCAAGATTCATTCCCAGGAGAAAGGAATGCATATTCTTTAAAAAGTACATAACAACCATGACTCAAATTTCACAACAGATAAGTAGTGTCGTCGAAACTTGTACTTCATGCAATCAGTGTTTTGTAATAATGAGAACAACCTGTTACTCAAATTATAGCTGATAATCAGTGTCATGGATAATGAGACCTCATGAAATTAGCGATTGTCTGTGCGACCGTCACATGTCGAAACAATTAAAGACGGAACTTTAACTGCATCATGAGTTGTTGCACTGTGATTGTTGATAGACCATGGGCTGAGAAATGTCTATTCCAATGAGAAGTGAGGGAATCTGACCCTCTCCCATCTAGATAGATTTTTTAAAAGTAGATTTTTGGTGAAGAAGAGAGAGAGTTTTGCGACGGGTCGTCCAGAAATGTTGCTTTTCTTTTTTTACTCTGAAGTGATTGAACAGGCTGGAGTTTCCGCTTGTTTTCAAATTTACCCTCTTATTGGTTTCTGGTAAGGTCTGGTTTCTCTTATGATTTCTGGTAAGGTCTGGTTTCTGGTTTCTGGCAGACCAAATTAAATTTGTTATGAACCCGAAAAGTCTTACAATCTCCGAGTTTCAAGTGAACTGCACTTGTGAATCAAATTATTTTAAGTGGCCTTCTTCTTGAAGACGTTGTTGAACTAGTATAGGTCGAGACATCATAGCATTAAATTGAAAAAAATGAATATTTTTTTTTTTTTTTTTTAAATACAGAATATTTATTCAAAATATATATCTAGTATAATCAAATAACAGAAATTTATTCAAACAGTAATTTATTTTAAACAGTCTCTTATAACCATACTTGTTTATAGGTGAAGACCCACTTCAAGTTTTTCAATATTAAATATTTACTCTTACAAGCACTTCTGATATAGACATTATTAATGATTGCAACATTTTTGATACATACTTATCATTTTAACATATTTACAATTAACTCAAAGCTCCATTGAATAAAAAAACTTTCTTCTCATATAATAAACTACAACCATTTATCACTACTTCTATCAGCAATAAAGAATGCATTAATAGAAGCAATTTGGTAAAACTTCGAACACATAAAACAAAAATTATCGCACCGTTTTATCTTTGAACGCATTTACTTCCCGTATTAAACACATTCTATAAATTTATATGAATTTTCACATTATAAATACTTCCAAGATAATATTTTTAAAAAACAATGAATCTCTCTATTATAAAAAAAAATAATAATAAAACTTTTTCTTGAAAATTAAGTACTACAGCACACGCTTAAAAATCGTAAGCCGTTTATTATATCGAATAAAAGAGGAATTGCTCGTTCGTAATTATTGTAGGGGTTTTTATGAATATTAATCCCCTGAAGACTAAAGCTTCTTCCAGATGGAAATTGGAAGAGGGGAAATAAGCTTTGCTGGTATTTAATTTTTCAATCTTGTTATGTGGAAATTATTTTCTCTTAGCTTTTGTAGAATAATTGGGTTATCTTTCTTTTAAAATTAAAAAGAAAATAAAAAGATGTCTTCCTTTTTCTTTGAGAAGCTTACCGATGATTAAAACATAAACGGTCATGAAAATTAAAGTTAAAAAAAAAAAAAGGGGGCGCAATAAATAGAATACTTGGAATAGAATAGAACACTCTTAGTTCAGTTGAAATAATTCCTTCTTAAAAAAAAAATAACACCGTTTGAAAATACTATATATTATAAATTGAAAATAATTTGTCCTTGCAATTTACCAAACGATATTTTTGCATTTTTCACTGAAATTTTTTTTTTTCTAATAAAATCTTTTTATTTATTGGATAATTCGAACTGCTAGTTAGTTATATAATAAAACATTATAAATAATAGTATTGTAGCATTTTTTTCCACGGGCTGAGTTGTAGCATTTCTTTCCCAAGAGAGAGGAACGTATATTGTTTCACAAGTGCATAATAACCACCTACCTCTAAAATTTGACAACAGATAAGTAGTGTTGCGGATAGTTATATTATATACAATTAGTGTTTTGCTAATGAGAATTATCTGTTACTCAAATCTGATACGAGCGGATATTCAGTGTTATGGATGAGACTGCATGAAATTAGTGATTGTCTATGCGACCTTCATAGATCGAAACAATTATAAACGGGATATGGATTACATCACGAATTGTTGCATCGTGATTGGTGATAGGCCAAGGGCTAAGGAACTGTCCACTCTAATGAGAAGTGAGGGAAGCTGACCCCACCTCCTCTTGACGGATTTTCTTAAAAGGAGATTTTTCGTGAAAGAAGAAAGTGAGTTCTACAACGAGTCGACCAGAAGTGTTTTTCTATTTTCCTCTGAAGTGAATGGACAGGCCGCAGTTTTCCGCCAATTTTCAAAGTGAGCCACTTGTGGTTTGTGTATCACGCCGTGTGATAATTAAGGTCAGCCGCAGAGCAGACAATTCAATTCGTCATGAACTCGAAAACTCTAAAAATTTCCGTCCTTGGAGTGAACTACACTTGTGAATCAAATTATCTTCAGTTTTCATTCTTTTGCAAATAGAGTTCTGTATATATGTATATAATGCTTATAAATAAAAAATAAAGTGTTCCCATGAACCTGAAAGTGGTTATCTTCTTGAAACCGTTATGGGTCTAATGTAATCGAGACGTTACAACATTAAATTGAAAAAAAGAAGAACCATTTTATTTTTAAAAAATAGAAAAATATTTAATCGAAATATATATCTAACCTAATAAACAACAATAATTTATTTTAAACAGTCTTATATAACCCTACTTGTTTATAGTTAACGACCCACTTCAAAAAAAGTTTTTCCAATATTAAATACTTACTTTTACAAACATTTACCTAATGTTAAATATTCTTATACAGACATTATTAATTATTGCAACATTTTTGTTACATACTTATCATTTTTAACGAATTCACAATTAACTCAAAACTCCATTTGTGAAAAACAGCTTCTTCTCATACAATAAACTGCATCCATTTATCACAACTTCTATCAGCTATAAAGGATGCATATTTGGTAGAATTTCGAACACATAAAACTAAAATGATCGCACCATTTTATCTCCATTTACTTCCCGTATTAAACACATCCTATAAATTTATATTACATTATAAATACTTCTAAGATAATATTCTTCAACAAAAAACAATGAATCTTTCTATTATAAAATAATAATAATAAAACTTTTTCTTTTTAAAAATAAAGTACTACAGACTCATTTAAAAATCCTGAGCCGTTTATTATATCGAATAAAAGAGGAATTGCTTGTTCGTAATTAATGTTAGGGGTTTTTATGAATATTAATCCCCTGAACACTAAAGCTTCTTCCAAGATGGAAATTGGAAGAGGGAAATAAAAGCTCCGCTCGTTTTAATTTTTCAATCTTGTTATGTGAAATTATTTTCTCTGACTTTTCTAGAATAATGGGGTTATCTCTCTTTTAAAAAGAAAAGCGAAAAAAAAATGTCTTCCGTTTCTTTGAAAAGCTTACCGATGATTAAAATATAAACAGCCATGGAAATTAATTTTTTTATTAAAAAGAAACGACGCAATAAATAGAATATTTGGAATAGAATAGAATACTTAGTTCAGTTGAAATAATTCCTTTTAAAAAATTACACCTTTTGAAAATATATATATATATATATATATATATATATATATATATTTAATTGAAAATAATTTTAATTTAATAAAAAAAATACTACTTTAAATTATGTTATTAATTCTACATTTTTAGTCTTTCTGTCTTTCACACAAACGTGGGTAGTACTTTAAAATTCCTTCAAAAAACAATCCCCTCATCATCCATCGGTGGATTATTCCACACTCACCTTTCTAACTGATAGGGAGTTACATAGTCCTTAGTAAGAAGGTGAGATGTAGATAAAAGAAAGGAAGGTTGAATGGTGGGAGTTTCCTACGTTTTTGTCTCTTATGACACGCAAATGCATCACAGTTACAAGAAAAAATTCTCCAGGAAGAAACTGTCCTCCGCTCATCACCCGTCGGTGGGCTGTTCGTGGTATTCAAGAAGTCCACGGTTTTTCCGCAACCTAACTGATAGGAAAGCTATTCAGCCCGACGTACTGGGGGAAAAAAGAAAAATTCCCTCATTTATCAGTCCGCGATGCTATGGATATTTGTCGGAGTTCGGAATCCACTTAAAACCGTAGGTCCTGGTCTAATATGGCTGTTGGGCGAAGGCCTGACAACCCCTACTCCGTAAAGGGAAAAAAAAAAAAAACCCATTCCCTGTCTCTCAGTAGTCAGACGACCTTAGTCCACCATGGGGGCTGTTGCTCCACTGAAGAACAATTGTTATTAGAAACTATTCAATAATGATCTATAAACAGATATATATATGGATGGCACTTGGTATCTTGATAAATTTCTAGTGGTAGAATATTTATAATCTGTAGGTACTGCCGATTTTAACGCCAAGTTGCTGAAGTACTATATTTAGGATGATAAACCAACAGCCAAACATCTCACGTGAGATCTCGCTTATCAGCAAGAAGTAAACAACAAATAAAACTGACGGCCTAAATCACATGAAGTATAACAAACTTTTAACACTTGGAAAATTCAAGAGCAGAAATTAAGCGTTAACAAACAAATGTACGAACAACGACTGGTTTCCTCTTATTAGCTTGCCTAACTTTTTCTCAGAAAAACTACGAGTAATTTCATATTTTTTCCGGTTTTCTTAGTTTTTTAGATTATCTCCTGATTTTCTACAAGAATCACGGACATGGAATGGGATTCTGGTACAGATGGTCACATAATGATCTCTTGACTAACCTTCAAACAATGCAGGCTCTTCATATCTTGATGTACATTCCAACTTAATTAGTAGCCGAGCTATGCTTAACGAGTGAAAAATCAACACCCTAAAGTTTTGCATCACCCAAAAGTAAACAGTAAACAAAGCTGGCGACACAAATCGCAGGAAAGATTGGAACATAAATCTTTTAACATATCGATAACTCTAAAGAAAAGATAAGAAAATGACTAACACTTAAGTATGTCATCTGTAAGTGATTTTCTTGCTAGTCTGTTTCAACTTTATTCTCGGAAAAATGAGAGCAAAAGGGAAAACAATGAATTTCTTTTATGTTTATTTCATACCTTCACTCTTCCTTTCAAAATAAGATCAATTACAATCAATTTACAAGCAATACTTAGCTGGATATTCTCTGGCTTTTATAATGGATTGCAATCTTAGTAGCGTTAATTCTAACGATTTTGAAGTAATTGAATTCGAAATAGAGAAGTCTACCAATCAAAACTAAACATCGATTTATTGTTTCACTTCCTTAACGAGGTTGTAAAATCCGTTTTCATTCGAAATATTAGTCTCCCTTGTTGCAAAAATTGCATTTCAAAAACGCAAATTTGAAATTAAATTTTTATCTCAGCATATTGAATGGAAAACGTCTCAAATAATTTGCACACTTTCATTTTTAAAACTATCGTACATCAAGACAATAAATTTATACTTTTCGAGTGTGCAAATACTTCTTAAGCTTTACAAATTAATTCGTTTTGGGTTATTTTTATTATCATTATTAACATTTTAATAAAAAATGCATAAATATTTTGATAATTATTTTAAAGTTTTAAGTTCGTTTAGCTTTCAAACTGCTGATAATTGTTGTCAAATATGGCATTTATTCAGCAATACAATTTTTAAAAAAATTTCATATATATAAATTAACGCTATAAAATAATATAAAATAGCTCTCTTTTCGTCTATCTGGAAATACCAACTACAGCGCTCTGTATATACTGACTGAACTTACTCAGTAGTAGCCAAGAACACCTGGTTGAATGTCTTACCATTCCATTTTTTTTTTTTTATGATTAACTTATGCTTGATAGTATGCAACTCAAAATACAATAAATAACTGTTACATAACTTGTGACCAACATAACGAACGCTATTTTCCCCTTCCACAACACAATTTAATCTACGCCCACTAAATCACAAAACGCTGGTATCACCCAAAAAAAAGATAAACAACGTACAAAATTGGCGTCTTAAATAACATGAAGTATAACAGAAACCTTTACCACTTCGACAACTCAGATAAGAAGATAAGACTCAAGTACACGAGAATGTTTTCCCCTGCTGGCTTGCTCCAACGTATTCTCGGAGAACAGTGGACGACAAACCAAAGGGCAATAATTCACTAGTAAACGCAACCTGCATCTTAATTAAAGGTGACACTCTATTAATTGCCATATTCACTAAGACTTTTTAAGATTTCTAATGACCAGTTGGACAGTCACATATAAATAATGCAAAAAGGATTATCGTATTTGAAAATCATTGAATCGTTATGAGATATAATTGCTTGCATTGCATTATCTTTAAAGATACTAGAAATGTCAAGCAAATAAACACTTATTTCTATTTATATGTATATACCCCTCTATTATAGCTATTTAAAGTGAGCAGTACTAGTGGTATTTTGTTATCTTCAATTTGCAATGGTACTTTTCAAAACTATGATATAATTACTGGTAATACATATACATAATTATTTACTGCATTACTTGAATAGCATACACATAATTTATGGATTGCATTGCATACACATAATTATGATATAAATTTTAAACTTGCATTGTATTATTTTTAAAGATAGTAAAAACGTCAAAGAAATAATCACATAAAATTTCTATTATTTCAAAAACCCAATTTAAAAAATTTGATAGTATTTTGTTTTCTTCATAAGCAATGTAATTTTAAATTTAAAATTTAGTAAAACGAAAAAGGATTTCAAAATTAAGTGTACAAATATCTTAAGCTTTACAAATAATAAATTTGGGTTATTCAAATTAAAGAAAATTAACATTTTAATAAAATGGTTCAAAAATATTTTTTGATAATTATTTTGTCAAATTTGATGCTTTAACTTTCAAACAGTTAATTGTTGCCAAAAAAAAAAAAAAAATAAAATTTTAAAAAAATTTTCTTATGATATAAATTAACGCTATAAAATATCATATTTACCGTTTACTTTCATTTTTAGAAAATGGAAACTTCAGCGCTCTCAAAATATTCCAAAACTTAACACATGAAATATAAAACAAAAAATCTAGTTTACAAAATGTCTTACCATTCCATTTTTTTTTTATAATTACTTCTTGACACAATGCAATAAAAATACAAAAATAATTGTTACATAACTTGTGACCAACATAACGAAAATAGAAGAATTTCCCCTATAAGAATAGTTATATAGATCATATCCCAAATGGAAATAATAAAACGTGGTATTTTAAAAAGATAAACAACGTCAAAATTTTCTTAAGTAACATGAGATAACAGTAACCTTTTTTTAAAGTTTTTCATACTAGGCAACACTAGATAGTTCTAAATCTTTTCAAAAGAATTTTTATTTTGGCTGCCCCAATATATTCTTACGGAAAATCAGTATATCTTCCAAACCAAATTATATCATAAAATAAAAAACGACTGAATCTTAATTAAAGAAACACACATTTATACATTTATAAATAGTCATGTTTTCAGAGAAAAATATATTGTTAGTATAAAAATGCAAAAGGGTATCGTATTTGAAAATTCATTGATCGATTTTGGAATATTAATATTTACTTGCATTCATTATCTTTAAAGAAAAAAAAAAAAGCAAATAGAATGTTTAATATCCTTCGATTTATATGAAAAACTATTTACAGTAAAAAATGAAAACACAGCACAAACGACATTTTAATGGCGAAAGAAAGCAAGCGAAGGATTTAAACTTCATCAAAAACATCAGTTAGTACATAAACACTCGTTATTTCTGGTCCATTTGAAACCCTCGCAAACATAAATATCCATGTATCATTTTAACCAATACTATTTGAATAAGTATTCATCGCATGCATTCTTTTTAAAAGCATGTCAGTTAAGATCGATGAATGAATATTTGGACATCAAGATTTCTATTAAAAGAGAACACTCGATTTAAACATAATCATTTGATAAATTTGTACTTCTTTTCAAAAGCAATGTAATTTAAATTTAATTATAAACAAATCTTATTGATTTTATAAATTATTCTATGCATTAATTCTGTATCTTTTAAGAACTAATAAATATATCAAATGAATGAATATTTGGACCAAGCATTTTCATAAATAATGAACCTCAAAAAATATAACTTTATAAATTATTTATTAAAATGTTAAACCTACCAACAATTAAAATTCCAAAAAACTAAATTACAAATTTTATTATTTTCTATAAATTATGATTATAAGAGACTATCCGTTAATACCGATGAATAACTTTCATTTTTCAGGAAATGGAAACTTCATCTCAAAAAACCTATTCAAATTCTTAACACATGAAATATAAAACAAAAATCTAGGGATAGCAAAAATGCTTAATATAAGATGGCAGTAGCATCGCGTAGAACAGGTATAAATGCGCAAAAACTTTCGCAAAATAAATCGTATTTCTTTCAGAATATATTCAATAAGAATAGTAGTATATAGAGCATATTCAAAATGGAAGATAATAAAACGCAGGTAATTTTAATATGAGACGCTGACTCGTTTTGTCATGCCATTTTTTTTCGTTAAGTGCGTTTTCTATATTCAGGCAGATCCACTAGATGTTTTAAATCTTTTCAAAATATTCTTATTTTCTGCAAACATTCCACCATGGATAAAGCAGTGTATCTTCCAGAAATTATATCATAAAATAAAAATGACTGAATCTCTTAAAGAAATACACATTTATACATTTATAAAACACTGTTTCAGAAAAAATAAATCAATAGTGTAAAAAGTTAGGACTTGTCTTCCGAATGAACATTCATAGAAATTCTGATTTTTTTGGGCTATTCCAGCAGAAGACTTCTCGATCGTCTCCTTTTTCAAACAGAAAAAAAAAATCGCTTTTAGAATGTTTAATATCCTTCGATTGAAGCATAACGGTTTCCAGAAAAATGAAAAACACACCAAACCGATGACATTTTAATGGCAAAAGAGCTGATGGTAAGGGTTTAAACTTCATCAAAAACCCCATCGAAGCCACATGGACCACGTAAAACACTCGTGATTTCTGGCATTTGAAACACTGGTGGTGTCTATAAATATCCATGTTTTTTAACCAATACTATTTGAATAAGTATTCATCGCATGCATTCTGTACCCTTACTGGAAATGCATGTCAGTTGAGATCGATGAATGAATATTTGGACCATTCATGGACTTCAAGATAACCCAATTCAACATAATCATTTAAATGGATGACTAAAATTTAAACCGGGCACAACAATTCTAATTCTAAAAGAACATTATTGATTTTTCCATATTAATGATTCTATGCCACCTAGATTCTGTATCTTTAAGAAATGAATCTCATGAATGAATTTTGGTCCATCATAGCAAAATAGAGGTCTGTTCAATTCAAAATATAACCATCATAAATTACACTATGGAAATGTTAAACCAGCCAGCAATTCAATATTCTGAACGATTTTAGACTTAACGACTTTAATTGAGTTCTGTGCCACGTCGAGTATCCGTTAATATAGATGAATAACTTTTTGGACCATCGACACGATATTAAAACCTATCCCAGATTTTGTCACTTATGTAAGCTACACTATTAAAATGTTAAGCCAACACAAGAATTCAAATTCCAAATAAATTAATCGATTTTATATTAATATATTTTATACATAAATTCTGTATACATATGAGCATATTCATTAATATCGATGATGAATATTTAGACCATCATAGCGAAATAGAAGGAAAACTCGATTCAAAATATAACTATTATAAATTACACTATTAAAATACAGCTACGCCAACACAACAATTCGAATTCCAAATATATCGATTGATTTTATATTAATATATATAACGCATAAATTCTGTATCCTTAAGAACCACAGAATATATCGATGAATGAATATTTGGACCATAATAGTGAAACAGAATGGAAAACTCAATTCAAAATATAATCATTATAAGTTACACTATTACACTGATAAATCGAATTCCAAATATCGGTTTTATATTAATATTTGATAACAAATCATTCTATTATATGCGATTCAGTAATTCCGATCCGAGTATATTTGTACATTCACATTTGCATGCACTATTTCAATACTTGTGGATACAGAACTGATCAAACGGAATGCATAATTAAACTACGGCATGTATTCTCTGGGCTTAACAATATCGCATATATTTCATCTCTATTTGCAATTCTCAAACAAAGACAACCAATTAAAATTCGGACAGCTAACTTGGGTTAATATAGTGAATATTAATTATCATTTTGCAAGTGATTTTCAGATAAAATCCATACATTTACATGATAGATATTATCCGAAATGTATTTTTATAAGAATATATATTTCTATAATTTATGTTATATATAAATAATTATTATTTTTTAATGCAGCTGTCAAACTCTTAGACAATTGTCTTGGATGCCTTAGGCAAGCGCTGCACTGTTACTCACTTAGTACTACCCAGGAGGTGCATGTAGCCTGAAAATAAGCTACGCAAGCGGAGTAACAAGATCCCCGCAACGCTCTACGATCCTGTTTGACCGGGACCTACGGTTTAAAGTGGATTCCGAACTACTACAAACATCCATGGCACCGCCGGGGACTCGAACCCGAAACCTGTGGTTCCGAGCAACAGAGTGCCACCAGCCACTCGGCCATACAGGCCCCTAATTTATATTATATAATTATATTATATTATTTTGATTTTCTATAATTTATATGAATGGCATTTATACCGAGTATAAATATTCAGGCTGCGTTATTGGAGTTTTAAAAAATTTTCCTCACAAAAGCAAAATTAGAGGTAGGATTGCCTTCAAGAATAGATTGGTTTGTTAAATGATAAGATTGGATTTAGTAAAGGGTAGGGTTGGTTTAGTATATCCCTCCGTCAACATTGGTTGAACGGTATTCGTGGTGTGGTGTGGTGAGTGTAGGCGTGGTACAAACCCATCGATGTACAACACGGAAAAATAAATCTCAACACGAACTGTGGTTTCAAGTTCGAATCTGGTGGCAGTATTCATTATGGATTTTACCCGGAATTTATCGCCAAAATGACGATTTAATAAAAACTGAATAACTGATTCTTCTTCAATGGCATGCCATGGTGATGCCGAGGGGAACATCAGGTTTTTTTTTTTTCACGGGGTAAAGTTACAGCCCTACGCTCTACTGCCTTTTAGACCGGAATCTACAGTTCAAAGTGGATTCCGAACTACTATAAATAACCATAACACGGCCGGGACTCAAACCGGAACACCTGGTACCGAGCATCACAGCTCCAGTCATTCGGCCATATATAAATAACCATTAAATACATGCATGGAATAATGTTATGTTCGTGATTTGTGAGCAGATGATCTATTAATGAAATCATAATAAATAAAAAAAAATATGATTAGATGTCTTTAAAAGGACAACAACAAACAACAACAACACAAAACACATTTTTTTAACAATAAAAACATATTTGAATAGCTTCAATTCTCTTCTAAAAACATTTAAAAAATACACACGGAAAAAAAACAATCGTTTAAAAATATCAAACAAAACAAAATAAACAATTATATGTTCATATAGTTATTTAGCCAACCTCATTACTTTTTTATTCTTTAAAAAAATAAATAAAAAAAAACCTGCTATATTACGATAGGAAAATGAACCTGCTATATATACGATTGGATTATAGGAAAATGATTTATAACTATCATTATAAAACATCATTGTTAATTATCCATCATTCTATTAAAAACTCATTATAAATTTGAAAAGTAAACATCATACTATTTTAAAACAACTCATTATAAAGTTGAAAAATAAACATCGCACTATTTTAAAACAACTCATTATATGGTAGAAAAATAGAGAAAAAAATGTCAAAGTTAACATATAACATTATTAACCTTGCATTATTTATGTTTACTATCTTTCAGTAATTTAAATTTATGCATGTTGCTCTGTTTTTAGTGGAGTATTTATTCAGATTATTCAGCCAGACTGTTTGATTTCAGACCAGTTTTAATGATGACTTAAAAATGTTATCCACTGACTACTGTACAGAAAAAAACAGTTATATAATCATAAAAAAAAAGTATTTACCTTAAGTGTGATGCTAAATAAATTAAAATGTCCAATTTTCAAACAGTAAAATTTAATTAAAAAAAAAAAACAATAAAAAATTAATCTTATAAGATTACTTACTTTTACAGAAAAACAATTATTCATATGCAATAACACTTACGATCAGTCAATATCCAGTAATACACCAAAATTTTCATTTAAAACAATTTAACAATTTTTAAACAGTTCCCACTCCAGATTATTCAACAAAAAAGTAAGACAACTCACCTGAAAAAGAAAAAAAAAAGTAAAATTAAGAGATGCTAGTTGGTAAATCAACACAAAACATTATTACAAAACATTGCAATAAATGCAAAATTTAAATTAAAAAAAAAAAAAATGAAATGAGATATTTTACTACTGTGCCCAAAAAGGTAAGACCAATTATTTTTTTTTAAAAACTCTTTATTTATTCTTCCACATTTATTTCATCGCCTTCAAAATAATCCTCTCCCGACACAATGCATTTATGCCAACGTTTTTCCCAATCCTCAATGCATGCTAAAAAGTCATCGTCAGGGATGACCTTAAAATCGCGCGCCGATTCACGTTGAATCCCTTCAATCGACTCAAAACGGTGTCCGCGGAGTGATGTTTTGAGTTTAGGGAATAGCCAGATGTCGCACGGCGTGAATACGGTGGTTGTGAACGATATGAGCTTCATTTTTGATGAAAGCGTCACGAAGAATCAATGCAGTGTGAGCTGGCGCATTCAGTGTTTTTAGTATCAATCGAGATTTGATGCGTTTGAGGTCCAAAATGGAATGGACCGATCTTTTTGAAATTCCAACATCATTAGCAAGGTCTCTAATTGTAAATAGACGGTTTGCAAGCACCAAATCTTTAATTTTTGAACGCGAGCTTTATCGGTTGAGGGTCGGCCAGAAGGATCTTCGTCTTCAACGCATTCTCTGCCTTCTTTGAACTGTTTATACCACTTGAAATTCCATAAGTCCCGGGAATTTTAAATTGAAAATTGGTCTTTTTGGACACAGTAGTACGCTACAAAATTTGCATATTTAAGTTAGAAAAAAAAAAAAGAAAAAAATAATAATATTGCATTCTTTCTAATACATGAAATGATGTTTCGATTGCTTTATAGACTCCAATAATTTTTTTTTTTTTTTTTTTACACGTTTCTTTATATTAAGAAATCAACTAGCTTAAGAACCAACTACATAAAATATTGACACCATAAATAACCATTTGCTTTACCGACATCAGATTTCGTTCTTTAAAAATTATTTTAGTTCTAAAAGATTGAAGATTGAAAAAAAAAAAGTTTTAAAACCTTACAAGAAAATAAAAAAGAACTATAAACGCAACATAAAACCAATAAATAACTCTTTTTATTCGTTTTTATCTCATTATTTTTAACCCTCGAATCAAAACGAAGGTTTGGCGAAGAAGTTCCTCTTTTACCAACATGATGGATCTTTATAGACACGTTTCTTATAAACATGTTGTTCAGAGTTCTTAGTAAATCTTTTAGTAAAGACGGAGTGATTTATTTATTTATTTATTATTATTTTTTTTAACTTTTCGCAATCACAATTGTTTTATAAAAGATAAATAAAAGTTTTATTTTGAAGTTAACGAGCAAAACGTATTTGAACGAAATTAAAAAAAAAAAAAAAAAAAAAAAAAAAAAACATATTTGACGTTATTTTTTAATAATCGAAGAATTTTATCTATAAGTTTTATAAAAAAAAAAAAAAAACTATTTTATAATTTTACAATTAGAATTAAACAATTAAATCAACATGAGATTTAATATTGTATTCTTACAGTTACATAAAATAATTTTTTTAATTGATTTATAAACTTTAATATATTTATAGACTTTGTGATATTATAAGTATTTAATTTAATAAGAAAGGCATTTATAAATTAAAATAAACTTTTCAAATGACGTAAAACATAAATAATATTCAATACTGTACCTGCTTTCCATTTTATTTTAAAGTATTTTTAGTTTATATTTACTTTTATATGTTTATTACATATTGTGCTGTTTTACTAATTTTATTTATTCCTGCAGATGTAAATTAAGCCTTTAAAATTAAGCAACTAAGTCACTATATTATAATCTGTACACACTGCAATAGTTAAAACTGTATTATCACATGCTTAATTGCTAATAAGTATAATTTTTAACCTAATTTATTAATTAATTTGTTAAATTTTTAGTTTCCTTACGTGCTCTTTTATCTATTCATTTTTATTCTGTGGCTTAAAATGTTTACGACCTCTTCTAGTCTCTTATCAAATGTATAAGTGAAATATTATTTTTAATATAATATTTTAATATTTTTCTTTATAAGAAATAATATTTTTCTTTTGTTTCTATGCTTAGGTAAGTCCTTCTGTTCCACTTATGTAGGACACAAGTAACTAAAAGGGTGATGAAAGGAGGACACTGGCTTCAAGGGGACTTTTAGAGATAACCATCTTTCTTGCCGTAAGCGAGACAACACCAAAAAAAAACTCACCAGGTAACACGACTATAGATGCGGAAGCTTCGTCACAATCGCCATTGAATCTCCTCATTTCTCAAAACAATGACTTCAACGGACACAGCCAGCGGATTCGAACTAGGCCTCTCCCAACCTCTAGCTGTGTATACATTACCACGTGGTCATGAGTTTAACTCTAGGGTGACTTTTCAAAGCGAATTGGTTGACATTTATGTCACTTATTAGAGAAAACACAAATTAACATGCCCCGACTTGTGGCTTGGTGGTAACGTGCGCCACTGGTGAGCATTAGGACTGAGGTTCAATCAACTGACGCCATAGTTGTAGACACTATTTTAAAAAACCAGGAAACTCGATGGCATTTGTGTTGCGCAACCTTTTGCCTCGTGAGTCGGTCTACCTGGTGGGAGTTTCCCAGACTTTCTCCCATACAATACGCAAAAAGTCGTCCCAGAAGGCACTGCCTTACTTCTTTAGCGTAAAATGTACACAAAATGACAGTAGAGCAACAAACCAAACCTTCTTCAGAAACAAGAAGCAGAAGTCAGACTTCTACCTACGGTTGCTCCAACACAACAGAAGCTGTCCCCTCTCCCTCCATCCATGGGTAAACTACTTATGAGGTGTCCATGCCAAGCTGCCGAATACTGAGAATTAATCACAGCAACAAAATAGCATACGTGTAGCCAGTCTGAAAAGGTGTCAAAGAGATGCTAGACATTTACATCTGCTTAGTAACACAAATAATTTTAAATAGGAATCCTAAGGGCTCAGAACTTTATTTCTGGAGGGAGTTGATGAATCTAGAAAAGGGACGATATATCTAAAATTTTCAATTAAATTTCGAGTAGTTTTAAGCAAACATCTGCAAAATTCCAAGCCATTTCGAACAGTCGTTTCTCACTAATTGTTATTTGATGAGTATTTAATTCCGAACGAATTTGAATAGCGACTGCAAACCAAACAATGAGGCAAAAGAGCCCAACAACTAATTTCAAATCTCACACCGGATTTCCTTCATTATGCACTTTTCGCTCCAAAAATTTCACTCTAAAGAGACTCATTTGAGGGAAAGGGAGTTGTTTCCAAAACCTTCCACCCCCTCCCCATCCGACACAAAACGATAAATTATATTTTCAGAAACAATAACGAAGGCAATTTCTCCACAAAACTTCTACCACCCCCACCACCCCCAAACAAAGATTATCGGTCAATGGATTTTTCACAAAAGGACGCGACACTGCAACTTTTCCAATCAGGCGCTGGGGAAATAGCGGTTGCAGGTAACACATCCGACTTAACTGGCCACTTATCGATATCAAGGGTGTGAGGGGAATACTGAGGGAGGGGGATAGGGATTGAGAAGTTTAACGCAATGCCGATTCCTTCTAAAACTTTTGGTAAGAGGAAAGTGGTTGTTATCGGTTTAAGTACCGAGTTGAATGGATACGAAAACACGCAGCAAAAGAGAGAGGAGAAGTTTTGTTGGGAGAAATTAAAAAGACATTGACAGTGGAACGACTGTGTTGGTTAATCGTTTCCATTTGGGGTGGAGAGAGAGGGGGAGGGAAGTCGGCCATATCGCGACTTGAAAGGTTGTTATTCTAGGCTGGCTCGCAAGGGGAAAGTGTGAATGAAAATTGAAATTGTTAAGTAAATTTAATTAAGTGAATCGCCCGGAAGAATGAATACTTTTGTTATTTTTCCGCTCTCTTTCCTCAAAAGAGTTTTGTAGCGCGAAAAAGGAAATTCGTGTTTTGTGATTTTTATTCCTGGGTTTTTGAAGAATTGAATAAAATTTGTTTTCCTTTCGCCGTAATTCTTTACATGCATTAACTGAAATATATATATATATATATATATATTCTTAAGGAAAAATTTATGATTCGGGATTAGCAGCTTAAAAAGTAATTTGAATTTGAGAATTCAGTAAAAAGTGCTACTATAATGATAATTTTTTTTTATTGAGTCTGGAAAAGTTAATTTCAATTTGTTCGAAAAATATTCCATCAACAATCCTCATCAGTGGTGCAACAGCCCCATGGTGGGGCCGAGACCGCCTGTCTACGGGCAGACTTCTGGACAGGAGATGTTTTCTTTTACGATGTAGGGTTATCAGCCTTATGCTCAACGTTCTACAGTCATATTAAACAGGTACCTACGGTTTAAAGTAGATTCCGAACCACTACAAACATCCATGGCACCGCCGGTACTCGAACCCTTAAATCTGTGGCCCGAGCCCCAGAGCGCTAGTCATTCGGGCAGCAGTCCCCAGTTACAACAGCAACAACAAAATAACATACATGCAGTCAATCTGAAGAGGTGCCAAAGAAATGCTAACCTTTACATCTACTTATTTTCTTAAATAATTCTAAATAGGAATCATAAGGGTTTTGAACTCAGAACTTTATTTCAGGAGGGAGTTGATAAATCTAGAAAAGGGACGATATATCTAAAATTTTCCATAAAATTTCGAGTTGTTTTAAATATACATCTGCAAAATTCTAAACTATTTCGAACAGTCGTTTCTCGCTAATTGTTATTTAATGAGTATTTAATTCCGAACCAGTTTAAATAGCGACTGCAAACCAAACAATGAGGCAAAAGAGGCCTAAAATTAATTTCAAATCTCACACCGGATTTCCTCCATTATACACTTTTCCCTGTAAAAATTTCACTCTAAAGAGACTCATTTGAGGGAAAAGGGGTTGTTTCCAAACTATCCACCCCCTCCCCACCCCTCCATCCGACACAAAACGATAAATTATATTTTACAGAAGCAGTAACAAAGGCAATTTCTCCCCAAAACTTCTACCACCCCCAAACAAAGATTATCGGTCAATGGATTTTTCACAAAAAGGACGCGACACGGCAACTTTTCCCAATCAGGGCTGGGTGGAAATGGCGGTTGCAGGTAACACATCCGACTTAACTGGCCACTTATCGATATCAAGGGTGGAGGGGAATACTGAGGAAGGGGGATAGGGAGGGGGGATTGAGAAGTTTAATGCAATGCCGATTTCCTTCTAAAACTTTTGGTAAAAGGAAAGTGGTTGTTATCGGTTTAAGTACCGAGTTGAATGGATACGAAAACACGCAGCAAAAGAGAGAGGGAGGAAGTTTTGTTGGGAGAAATTAAAAGACATTGAAAGTGGAACGACTGTGTTGGTTAATCGTTTCCATTTTGGTGGAGAGCGAGGGGGAGATTAAGGCGGCCATATCGCGACTTGAGCGTGTTATTCTAGGTTCGCGCAAGGAAGAGTGAATGAAAATTGAAATTGTTAAGTAAATTTGATTAAGTGAATCTTTTAGGAACTTTTGAGTGAGGAACTTTTATTATTTTTCGCTCTGTCTCGTCAAAAGAGTTTTGTAGCGCGAAAAAAGGAAATTCGTGTCGATTTTTTATTCCTGGTTTTCGAAGAGTTGAATAAAATTTGTTTTTCTTTCTCGGTAATTCTTTACATGCATTAACTGTCTATATACATTCTTATGGAAAAATTTATGGTTCGGAATTAGCAGCTTAAAAACGTAATTTGAATTTGAGAATTAGGTAACATTAAAAAATCACAATTGAGTGCTACGATAATGATAATTTTTTTTATATAAAGAAAAAAATTAATTTCACTTTATTAGAAAAAAAGTTCCATTAACAATTTAGAAGAATAAATAGGAATAATAAGAAAGTTTAATAGGAAATCAATAAATAGGAAAGTTTAATTCCAAATCGAATTATTTATAATATTGCACTACAATCACATTTGAACGGGACATACGGTTCAAAGTGCATTCTTAACCACTATAAACATCCATGGCACCGCCAGGACTCGAATCCTGAAATCTGTTGCGACACAGAGCTAGTCACTCGGCCATCAGGCGTCAGTCACAGCAACAAAATAACATTCATGCAGCTAATCTGAAGAGGTGTCAAAGAGATGCTAAACCTTTACATCTACTTAGTATCTTAAATAATTCAAAACAGGAATCATAAGAGTTTTGAACTCAGAACTTTAGTTCAGGAGGGAGTTGATAAATCTAGAAAAGGCACGATATATCTAAAATTTTCAATTAAATTTTAAGTTTTTTTAAACAAACATCTGCAAAATTACAAACTATTTCGAAGAGTCGTTTCTCGCTAATTGTTATTTAATGAGTATTTAATTCCGAACGAATTTGAATAGCGACTGCAAACCAAACAATGAGGCAAAAGAGGCCAACAACTAATTTCAAATCTCACACCGGATTTCCTTCATTATACACTTTTCGCTCAAAAATTTCACTCTAAGAGACTCATTTGAGGGAAAGGGAGTTGTTTCAAAACCTTCCACCCCTCCCCATCCGACACAAAACGATAAATTATATTTTTCAGAAACAATAACGAAGGCAATTTCTCCACAAAATTCTACCCCCCCCAAACAAAGATTATCGGTCAATGGATTTTTCACAAAAAGGGCGCAACACGGCCAACTTTTCCAATCAGGGCTTTGTGGAAATGGCGGTTGCAAGTAACACATCCGACTTAACTGGCCACTTATCGATATCAAGGGTATAGGGAGAATACTGAGGGAGGGGGACAGGGAGGGGAGGATTGAGAAGTTTAACGCAATGCCGATTCCTTCTAAAACTTTTTGGTTAAGAGGAAAGTGGTTGTTATCGGTTTAAGTGCCGAGTTGAATGGATACGAAAACACGCAGCAAAAAGAGAGAGGGGAAGTTTTGTTGGGAGAAATTAAAAGACATTGAAAGTGGAACGACTGTGTTGGCTAATCGTTTCCATTTGGGGTGCGGAGTGGTGGAGATAGAGAGGGAGATGAAGGTGACCATATCGCGACTTGAGAGGTTGTTATTCTAGGCTGGTTCGCAAGGAAAAGAGTGAATGAAAATTGAAATTGTTAAGTAAATTTAATTAAGTGAATCGCCCGGAAGAATGAATACTTTTGTTATTTTCCGCTCTCTCCTTAAAAGAGTTTTGCAGCGCGAAAAAAAGGAAATTCGTGTTTTGTGATTTTTATTCCTGGTTTTCGAAGAGGGTAAAAATGAATTGAATAAAATTTGTTTTCCTTCCGCTGTAATTCTTTACAAGCATTACCTGAAATATATATATTCTTATGGAAAAAGTTATGATTCGAATTACTTAAAAAGTAATTCGAATTTGAGAATAAGTAATATTAAAAAGTGATAATTGAGTATTACGATAATGATAATTTTTTTTTTGAGAATGGAAAAAAATAATTCTACTTTATTAGGAAAAAAGTGCCATCAACAATATAGAATAATAAATAAGAAAGTTTAATAATAGGAAATCAATAAATAGGAAAGCTGAATTATGATATATAATATTGCAAGGGAAGTTTTCTCATTTAATGTATCACTCTTGTGAACTTCCGTCTGCATCTGAATGAGCGTGCAACGTGCGACACACACGAAAATTTTTCAAATCGGTTTGTTTCAATAGGATACAAAGTGCCAATAAAATTATCTACAAAGTTTCGTTTTAATACATTAATGCAAGGCCAAGTCCACAGATGTAAATATATATACACAAAGTGTTTTTCTCCGAGTCAATTACAGTGTTTTCCCGAGTCAACAAGTCCAAACCGGAGCAGACAACGCTCCTACCAGTGCAAAAAGTCTTTGCTCAATTGACTTTCTCTACACTAATAACATTCATCACAACCCTCGCCAAAGAGATAATGTCAGTACTAGGATTTTATTAGGCAAATAGTCAAAGACGCCAGTCATATATATATATATATATCATAAACCATCATGGTCAAACTTCATCGATTAAATAAATCGCAGTTGATCACTTTATTTGATGAGGCGAATATTTCTCCAAACCCTGACAAACATTTCCCTCAAATGCTTACCCACAAACAATAAACCAAGCCAAAAATAACTGTTCAGAGAAGAATGTCTTTTCACAGCCAAGACGGGCCCGATTCAAGAAGTTCATCGCCGCGTGAAAGCCGACAGCAGTCCGCCATCAAAATGCAATTCCGCAAAGGCCGGAAGAAGACGTAGACAAAGGGGCCTGCTTGCACGGATGTCAATTAAGCAATTAACGGCGAGAGCTGAACTCGTCAGCCGCACAATTGATGCACTTGTCCCTCAGAGAGCTCTGAGACCTCCGCATCCTGCTGATTGATTAAGTGTCCCGGCTCATAATGCACTTTCTGAAGGATATGTCGAAAAGGCCTGTTCGATATGGATCGCTCGCCTCTTTTTTGTATCCGATCATTTAAAAATATATAACGAAGATGTGTTCAAATATTTGAGATAGAATTATGACGAAAATAGGAAGACATAGAGAGTGAGTTGTAGAAGTCTTTGTGCAAAACAGTAATTACCCTTACCAGGACCCTTAAAAAGAAAGCAAATTCTACATGATTTTATGTATATATAGCGTGACTAACGATTGTGTGGAAAATTTGTAAGCTGATTGACAGTTCGACATGATTTTATACATAGATTCATTTATACATATATTTCAAACAATAAAAAAAAACTTTACAATTCCAGTTAAGTAATAAAGACACTACAACAAAAATTTGTTAGATACTGAAATCCAAATAACTAAAGCCCTTAAAAAATAAAATTCTATAACCTCCTCACATTACCTACGAAAAAAAAAAAAAAAACGCACAGCCAATCTTTTGCGCTAATTTAAACAGACATATCATGCACAATAATTAAAATAATTCCTTACTACAACATGTCCTATTGGAAACAGTAGGGCAAAAATTTAAATTGGTATATTGCAATTTTTACGCTCTGAATATTAGGAGGCGCAATTTGCAATTCAGATAACGAATATAAACGCTAATGCAATTAGCGTTTGAATCTAAAAAGTCCAACGATATTTAGTTCGACGTTTCACCCAAACCGAAAGATAAAAAAAAAAAAGGGGTCATATTTATTATTCAGTCATATATAAACCAAATGCATTCTAGATGTCATTAATTCGGTAAATTAATTTACCGTTTCAATTTGGAAGGAAAATTATTTTGCCGTAAATGAGAATTAAAAAAATGGGTTTTCTCTGTCGCTTTATGAGGGCATTAGGTGGAATGAAATACGAAGTCAGCTCTCAATTGAATTAGGATCCTTTTTCCCAAGAAGATATTCTGCGGTAAAGTGGAAGAGAGTAATAAATATTAACGTATGCAAATTAGATTCGTATGAATGATTCAGTGTGGGCTTAAATAAGCGTGCAGGATATATGGCTTTAATAGATCATATTTCCATATTTTTTATAGTTTGAGTTTTTTATTTTATTTTCGTTCTAAATATTAAATCTAACAAATGTACTGTTGTTTATTCAAACGTGTAAATGTAATTTTTGCCAAATTAGCGTGATTTATTTGTAATACTGTAAAAAGTGGTATTTTATTTAACTCACTTTGCTGAAGTATTTCTTTGATTTAAAAATTCTTTTATTTGAGTATAAATAAATTTTAGAAAATTTAATTTACGAGTTCTAATAGTTCTTTTTTATCATAAATAATTGAGCGCTCAACCTCATGAAATGGCAGTTTCTTGAAAGATTTATTGTACAGCTTTTTTTTTTTTTATGTTAAAGAATATTTTTTTTATACAAAGCTAAATATCTGTACAAATTTTATAGAAATTTTTATATGATGCTTTTTAAAAAAAATCGTTTTTAAATTTGATTCCATTAAGCTTACTAATAACTTCTTCATAGGCAAAACTGTCATGGTGGTAAAAAAAAAATCCAGGCCGTCTTCCTTTGCAAATTTCGAGACAGGAGTAAATTTTTTTAAAAAAAGAAGAAAAAAATTCGAACTTGTATATCTCAGATATTTGACCGGGTCCTACTTTTATATTTCTTTCGAAAACTGGAATGCAAATAGACTCAAACCCTTTAAAAAAAAAATCCAGGGTTCGTTTTTTTAAAATAGCATAATTTTACTTCATAAAGAAAAAAAAAAAAAAAACAAAAACAAAAAATCTACTGTGCATGCGTTAAATACAAATGAACACACAAGCTAAAAAAAAAATTCTTGTTACTGGTAAAAAATCTTGCGAATTAAATCTGGTTCAGTACGCGCGCAGTGCCTGTAAAAATCCACTTTAAACCATTGGTCAAATATGGATGTCGAATTGGGCGCAGAACGGACTTACCGCGTAAAACGATACAATTATCCTGTCTTGAAATTTGCCGTACATACGCTTTGAAAAAATTATGAGGCTGATACTTAAAATTACTACAGCCCATAAAAAATTAAAATTCATTGTCTTTATAGTTATTTCTGTCAAAAAGAAATTTATAACTATGCAATTTTGTTAAATCATCACGTTAATTTCATGCACGATTAAATAAACAACAGTAGGAATAAAATATAATATTGATTGCAATGATATGAAAATATTTAAAATTGGAAGTATTCAAAGTGTATCATGCAGCTTATTTAAGCCCACACTGAATCATTCATAAGAATCTAATTTGCATACGCTAATATTTATTACCCTCTTCCACTTTACCGCAGAATATCTTCTTTGGAAAAAGGATCCTAATTCAATTGGGAACTGACTTCGCATTTCATTCCACCTAATGCCCTCATAAGAGCCATGAAAACATTTTTTTTTTAATTCTCATTTACTACAAAATAATTCTCCTTCAAATTGAAACGGTTTAAAAACAGCGAATTAATGGTATCTAGAATGCATTTGGTTTATATATGACTGAATAATATAATATATGACCCTTTATTTTTCTTTCGTTTTTGGGTGAAATGTCAAGTCAATATCGTTCACTTTTACATTTAAACGCTAATTTGAGCGTCCATATTCGTTATCTGAATTAAAATTGCGAATAGTCAGAACGTAAAAATTGCAATTACTAATTTAAATTTTGCCCTGCTCTTTCCAGTAGGAGATGTAGTAAGGAATTATTTTAATTACTGTGCATGATATGTCTGTTTAAATTAGCGCAAAAGATTGCCTATGCGTTAATTTTTTATAGTTTAAGTAGGTTATATGAGGTTATTTTAGTTTTATGGGCTGTAATTATTTGGTTTCAATATCTAACAAATGTTATGTTCAAGTGCCTTCATTACTTAACCGGAAATGTAATTGTGTTTTTTTATATATTGTTTGAAATTATTAATATCAATTTAAAGTAAATTTTTTTTTTGTGTGTGTTCAGTTGTATTTAATTCGTGATTATTATTTTTTTTTAATTCTTTCTTTTTTTCAAATTTAAAAAAAATTATGCTATTTTATTAAACTAATTCTGGATTTTTTCAGTATTTGAGTCTATTTGCATTCAATTGTAACAAAATATAAAAAGAGGAGCAAAATAAATTTTCAAATTTAATTTAATCTGTCTGAGACACAAGTTTAATTTATAATCTTTAAATAAAAATTATAAATAATTAAGCTCTAACCAATTTAATCAGAATATTATGACCGTTTTATGAATTATTTATCTTATAGCTTTTGATATCTTTATATGATCAATATTTTAATAATCATCTTTTTGTTTATATCAGCTCTCTATGGTGCATTTTTTTACACGCATTGTTGGCCGACAACTGATGGGCGATTTACTAGCGCCCTGGGCTCGGTGCGACAAATTCCAGAACCGGCGGTGCCCTGGATGTTTGTAGTGGTTCGGAATCAATTTAAACCGTAGTTCCAGGGTCTAATATAGCTGTTGTGGTAGGGGATGTCAACCCTACCTCGTAAAAAAAGAAAACATCTCCTGTCTCGAAATCTGTAAGAAGGCAGACGGCCTTGGCCCACCATGGCCTGCCTACAGAAGAATTTTGTTTACAAGAAAGTCTAGTAGGCAAGTTTAAAATTTAAAGTCAATAAAGACGTCATTTGTAAAAAAATCATCAAAAAGCTAATATATTTAAGAAAATATTTGTTATTGCATATATTTCCATCTCCTTCGGGTTCGAAACCCAGCTGTGCCCGAGATGTTTCATGGTTTGGATAATATACTAAAAAAAATATCAATTAATAGATCAATAAATAATTCTTAAAATATCCATCATATAAAAATTTAAAAACTGTAAGATTAATTATTCATAAAACAGCCATTTATAATTAGATTGCGTTTCTCAATTATTTATAATTTTCAGAATGTTGAAATTTAAATGATTACAGTCCATAAAAAGATAAAATTCTAAAAACTCACATAACCTATGAAAATATAAAATAATAATAATAACAATCTTTTTTTGCTAATTTAAACAGACATATCATGCACAGTAATTGAAATAATTTCCTTACTACAACATCTCTATTGGAAACAGCACGGCAAAAATTTAAATTGGTCATTGCAATTTTTAAGTTCTGACTATTAGGAGGCGCAATTTGCAATTCAGATAACGAATATAGACGCTAATGCAATTAGCGTCTAAATCTAAAAAGTCCAATGATATTTAGTTTGACGTTTCACCCAAAACGAAAAAAAAAAAAAAAAAAAAAAAAAGGTCATATATTATATTATTCAGTCATATATAAACCAAATGCATTTTCTAGACGTCATTAATTTGTTGTTTTTAATTTACTGTTTCAATTTGGAAGGAAAATTATTTTGCAGTAAATGAGGATTAAAAAAATAAAATGAATAAAAATGGCTTTTCTCTCTCTCTCGCTTTATGAGAGCATTAGGTGGAATGAAATACGAAGTCAGCTTTCAATTGAATTAGGATCCTTTTTCCCAGAAGATATCTGCGGTTAAGTGAAAGAGGATAATAAATATTAGCGTATGCAAATTAGATTCTTGTGAATGATTCGGTGCCGGCTTAAATAAGCTGCAGGATATAGGGTTTAATAGAGAATATTTCCATAAAATTGCAATGGCGCTAACGCTAAATATTAAATCCTGCCATCGTGTATGCCTAATTAACGTGATGAGTTAACAATACTGTAATGGTAACGCAAACGCATTTTTACATAAATTTAAAAACTCTTTTGAGCATAAATTACTGTATTAAAACTGAATGTTTTTTTAATTGGTACCCTGACCATCATCATCATCATTGGCGAAACAGCCCCATGATGGAACAAGGCCCTCTACCTACTGGTAGATTTTGAGACAGGAAATGATTTCTTTTTATAGGGTAGTGTTTTCAGCTGTACGTCCAACGCTCTACAGCCATATTAGATCGGGACATACGATTTACAGTGGATTTTGAACCACTACAACCGGGACTCGAGCTCGAAACCTCTGGCACCTTACGCCAAAGCAATATTTCGTACCAGTAACAGAATTCTTCACAAAAATATGTTAGCTAGGAATATTGAATTAATTAACGCAAGCGCAGAAAAGGATAAGATTCATAATGGAGCTTAACTGTAATTAGTGTGTAAAGTACGGTAAGTAATTTTAATTTAATTATTAATTTAATCAATAATTTATGGATTTCAAAACTACCACCAGGCTTGATCTCCGAGTGTCTAGCGCTCTGGCGCTGGATGCCACAGACTCAGTCTCGAATAATAGGCAGTGCCCTGGATGTTTGTACTGGTTCAGAATCCACTTTAAACCGTAGCTCCCGGTCTAATATGACTGTTGGAAGTAGGACTGACGACCTTATCCTGTAAAAAGAAAGCAACTCCTGTTTCGAAATTTGCGAGTAGGTAGACGGCCAATGAAGTAGAGCCAATAAAGAAGTTAGTTTATAAGAAAGCCTAGTAGGCAAATTTAAAACTCAAATTCAATAAAGACGTTATATGTAAAAAGCATCATAGAAAGCTAATATATTTTACAGAAATATTTGATAACTATAAATCATTCTGAAAATATTAATCCTATAAAAATATCAGGAACTATACAAGATAAATAATTCATAAAACTGATTCACACTAAACAAAACTGATTCATAACTAGAACTTATTTCTGATTAGATTGAGTTTCTCAATTATTTATAATTTTTATTAAAATAACACATTACTCTAAATTACAAAACATTACCTTAAATGGATATTAATAATTTCAAACAATATATTAAAAAAAAAAAAAAAACATTACATTTCCGGTTAACTAATAAAGACACTTCAACAAATTATTTATCAGATATTAAAATCCAAATAAATAGAGCCCATAAAAAATTACATTCTACAAATTCAAATAACCTATGAAAAAAAAAAAAAAACGCACAGCCAATCTTTTGCGCTAATTTAAACAGACATATCATGCACAGTAATTAAAATAATTCCTTACTACAACATCTCCTATTTTAAAGAGAACGGCAAAAATCTAAATTGGTAAGTGCAATTTTTATGTTCTGAATATTAGGAGGCGCAATTTGCAATTCAGATAACGAATATGGACGCTAATGCAATTAGCGTCTAAATCTAAAAGTCAATGATATTTAATTTGACGTTTCACCCAAAACGAAAAGAAAACAAAAAAGGTTATATATTATTACTCGTATGTTATTCAGTCATATGTAAACCAAATGTATTCTAGACGCCATTAATTCGCTGTTTTTAATTTACCGTTTCAATTTGGAAGGAAAATTATTTTTGCAGTAAATGAGAATTAAAAAAATTAATTTAAAAAAAAATGGGTTTTCTCTCTTTTATGAGGGCATTAGGAGGAATGAAATACGAAGTCGGCTTTCAATTGAATTAGGATCCTTTTTCCCAGGAAGATAGTCTGCGGTTTAGTGGAAGAGGGTAATAAATATTAGCGTATGCAAATTAGATTTTTTATGAATGCTTCAGTAAGAGGTTAAATAAGCTGCAGAATAAACTTTTGAATATGCAGCATTAATAGAGAATATTTCCATATCATTGCATTCATGCTGATGCTAAATATTAAATATTAATCCTTACTGTTGTTTATTCAATCGTGTATGCCAAATTAACGAGATGATTTAACAATACTGTAATGGCAACGCAAAGCACTTTTGCGGTCATGAATTTAAAAACACTTTTGAACATAAATTACTGTAAAGACGAATGAGTTTTAATATTTCAGCCCCTTGGTGGGCCAAGGCCGTCTGTCTACTGGCATATTTCGATACAAGATACGTTTTCTTTTTACGGAATAGGGTTGTCAGCCGTACACCCAACGCTCTACGATCATATTAGATAGTAGTTTTCTTTTTCCTCATTGGTGCAACAGCTCTATGGTGGCTCAAGGCCGTCTATCTACTGGCAGATTTCGATATTATATGGCCCACCATAGTGCTGTTGCGCCAATAAAAAAGAAAACTACAACATTATAAAAATTGGTTAACGCATCTCTTATAATGTAAGTTACCGTACAGCGATGCATACAAATTAGCTTAAATTTGCAGACCAATAACTTTTTGCATAATAAAAACAAGACTGTAATTGAAAACGTTATATTATTTTAAGTTCGACATATAACGTTTCCAGTTAAAGTACAATAGGTAATAGTCAGTGTGTAAAGAACAATAGGTAATTTTAATTTAATGGACCTATTATTTACAGAATTAAAATCTATCATAATATAAATTGCCATACAGCCATGTACAAGACAAAACTACCTTAAATTTGCAGACCAATAGCTTTTGTATAATGAAAACAAACGGTAACGTTATAATGTCATATAACGTTTCCAATTGTCATACTTGCAGGTTTGGCGATAAAAAGCCGCACAGTAATTTATTGCGGTACTTACGTATTAACGGTACCTTGGCGACAGTTGCGCCAATAAACAGCACACGCGCCAATCGCAGCTACAGATTTGGCGCCAATCTACACAAAATTTTTGTTCCAAATAATAAAATATATATGAAACACTTCATTTAAAATCAAAACGCTTTCAAAATATATTTTTTTCCAAATAATAAAGATGGGCGACACTTAAAAACCGCCAAGTCTGTCGCCAAGGTACTGTTAATACGTAAGTACCTTTTTATTGCAATCGAAAATTCTCACAACGCGACAGCAATTGAAAGAAATAAATAAAAAAAAAGAAAATTTGACAAAGTTTTTTTCCCTAATTGGCTCAGTTTAACTCAATGAAACAAAATTGTTTTGCGAAATATTTAAAACGAAACAATAAACAGCACAAGAAAACAAAAATCCATTAAAAAAAACACAATTTAAACGCGCCAAAAAGAAAAAAAAAAAATCCATTAAAAAAAAAGCACAATTTAAACACATAAAAAAAAAAAAAAAACCGCCAAAAAACAATTCGTGGAAAATTCGCCTCATTATCTATTCCGCCGTAATCCGATCCTCCCCCAAAACCGACAACGCGCACACGGTAGGCTTACCGACATCCCACACTCAAATCCAAACGGAAACTCGTGAAACGTACCTCCATCCGCACCAAAAAAAAAAAAAAAATCCCCCCTTTTTCCACCCTCGTAAGCAGCAGACGATCGCCTAGTACCTCGAGCCATCCCACCCCTGTTAAAAAGAAAGCGAAAAACATAACAAGAAGAAAAAAGAAAAGGAAAGTTAGAGGCAGGCCGCAGCGGTGTTTGTTTTGCCTGGGGATAAGGGGGATTCTTCAAACAGCGTCTGCAAAGAAAGTTCCGTCGTCGGAAGTGTACACAAGAGTAGCCCTACACCCGTGGGCGTCTTCCATGTGGCGGCGGCCTTCCCTTGTATCACTGCCCCTACATCGTTCGTCTCACTGCATACACTCTGGTGGTTTGACATGTTCTTAGTAGTGTGCGATAGATTCACATTATTGCTTTAAAGCGTTTCCTTGTACTGCATGCTTGGAATTGTGTTTCAATAAAAAGAACTATAAAATTATGAAATTAATAACAAAAAAATGTTTAAAACATTTTTTTTTTTTTTTTTTTTCTGCACAACATTGCATTGAAGAAAAAAAAAAATTACAAGTAAAACCCAACAAAAAAAAATAAAAAAACTGAAATCTCGTCGGCAAAATTTCAACTTATGTGTGAACATTCGTGGATGAATAAACTCAGGGAATATGCCAATGTTTAACAATGCAAGAGATATATGAAGCAATTGATTGGAATACTGCAAGAATATACAAAAGTAAGATAAATTCACGTCTTCAAGAATCGTAAGATAAATGTCGTCGTAAATGAAGAAGGAAGTATTCGAAAAATATAAAAAGAAGAAAAAAGGAGGGAGAGATGGTGTTTGTTTTGCCTGGGGATAAGGGTGATTCTTCAAACAGCATCTGCAAAAAAGTTCCGTCGTCGGAAGTGTACACAAAGAGTAGCCCTACACCCGTGGGCGTCTTCCATATGGCGGCCTTCCTGTCTCCTACATCGTTCGTCTCACCAATCTCTGGTGTTGTAATGTGTGGCGGTTCGACAACGTGTTCTTGGTAGTCTGCTGTGGATATTGCTTTAAAGCTTGGACTTGTGTGTACTTGGACTGTGCGGTTGGAATTGTGTTTCAAGAAGAACTCAATTAAGAATTGTTAGTTACAAAACATAAATAACACAGCATTGCAGAAAGAAAGTACAAATGTTTTTGAAAATTATTTTTAATTTTATTGATTTTTTATTATTTGAAGTGCTGACTCTAGAAATGAAATCCATTTCTTTTTTTTTTTTTTTTTTTTTATCACTTAAGGGATTTTTTTTTCAACAAAGGAATGCATATTCTGACCGCTCGAACTCTGGTGTGAGATTTCGGCGGTGATGACAGATTTCGAGACAGGAGATGCTTCTTTTTACGGGAGTAGGGTTGTCAGCCCTATGCCCAACAGCCATATTAGATAGGGACCTACGGATAAAAGGGATTCCGAAACAATGCAGACTCCAAGGCACTGTAGAGACTCGAACCCGGAACCTGTGGCACAAACGCAGAGCCACATCAGTACAATATATAAATATATATACTGTTTATATTAGTAAACTGTTGAGCCAATAGTTTTTGCACACTAAAACCAAGACAGTGACTGAAAATTTTATACCATAATGTGTAATGTAGAATGTTTTCAGTTAGTGCAAGCACGAAAAACTCGTTAAATTAATATCTATGCAAATTATACAATATAGATGTTCCATGTCAGAAAAGTTTACAATAATGAACAGCTTGTCATAGTTTGATTATATGATTTGAGCAATCATAATGTAGAAATCTTTAATACTTAAAGCTAAAAAATGTTTTGTTTTTCGGTCTCGATATTTTTTAAGACGGAATTTTTTTCTTTCATTTCAGAACCCAAGCAAATGTATTGAAGCATCAACCAAACATCTGAAGATTTTAAAAATTCATGCAATTAAATCTGTATTTTCTTTTTCTGCAATACTGATTAGCTAACGCTCTGGTCGTACTGCAGACGCAGGTATAGTGGAGGCATATAGGTGCAGGTAGTACTGCAGGCTTCAGGTTCGACATTCATGGGGGGAACCAACATTCATGGGGGGGGACATGAATGTTTGTTAGTGGTTCGGAATTCCCGCTAAAATGTGGGTCCTGGTATAATTAGCTCTAAGTGTGCGTTAAATGATCGTAGAACGACAACCAACCCAGATCTTTAATGAGGCAACGATGATGGGCCAAGGCCGTCTGCTTACTGGCAAATTCAAAAATGAAATTTCTTTTGTACGGGGTAAGGCTGTCAGTCCTACACTCAATGCTTTACAATCATATTAGAAAAGGACCTACGATTTAAAGTGCATTCCAAGCCACAACAAATATTCACGAATCCAAAACCTCTGGTAACGGGCGCCAAAGCGCTAGTCACTCAGTCACTAGGCCCTAAATTTGTAATTTAGTAAATAAAAAGAAAAATTTAGTAAATTCTTATACGACTCCCCTTTAATATATATAATGTTCTAATGCAGCTGGCAATACAGAGACAGTTAATCTTTATGCCGTAGTCAAGGGCTGCAATCGCTGTTACTCATTTAGCACTACCCAGGGGGAACGTGCTTGAAGATATGCTACGGACGCGATTAACACTATCCCCACAACACTCTACGATTATATCAGACCGCGAGCTACGTTTTAATGTGGATTCGAATCACTAGAAACATGCATTACAGTTCCGGGACTCGAACCCGAAACCTGTGGTACCGAGCACCAGAGCGCTAGCCACTCGGTCATCAGGCCCCAACGGTGGTCAATGTATTTTATCGGAAAGCAAATAAAAAAGAGTGTGACCTTCGAAGAGGGAAGCAATCGACCTTCTATCCTGACCTTATATGGACCACAGCCCGTCTGTCATCTCTCTCATGATTCCGATAATAAGCCAAAGAACTTCCACCCCGAAAGTCCCGTGGCACGATGCCCCCGTCGCTCATCGATTAAGTGGCCCGGGTATCTGAGGGATGGAAAGCGGTTAATGAATGGGTTCTCCACCCCGGAAGGACGCGACATGGCGACAGATATGGGTAAATAATGAAGCGTGCTCAAGACTTGTTGGATGCTCAGTGTTTTCAAGTTTTCTTCGCTCTACGGTAGCTAAAAATAGATAGGGTGATTTTAATGAGGGGTATGGGTGGGTGCGGAGGTAGGGTTTTTATCTTTGAATATCTGGTGGCTGTTTATGTGGTTTTAATTGCGTGCGCATGGATTTTGGTATAAGATTGCTGGTCTGATGATGTGTATGTTTATTTTCTAATCTTGTAGAGGCTGTTTGTTACTTGGTGGAGTAGAATTTCGATGGATATCTAAATTGGATTCGAATATCTTATTCAAAAGGGTGCATTGTTCATGAGAGTGACCATCCGTCCTTTATTATATATATATATATATATATATATTAAAAAGGTGCCTGTTAACTGAGTGACCCTGACGCTCAGTACCACAGGTATAGGATTCGGATCCCGCGGTGCCATGGATGTTTCTAGTGGTTCGGAATCCACTTTAAACCGTAGGTCCCGGTCTATTATGCTTGCAGAGTATTGTGGGGGTAGTGTTACTCGCGTCCGTAGCATATCTGCAAGCTACTCGTGCCCCCTGGGTAGTGATAAAGGAGTAACAGCGGTGCAGCCCTTTGCTTATGGCATAAAGATTAACTGTCTCTGTATTGCAATCTCTGTTTAACAACAAAATTGATCACTGTTGATGTTGAAAATTGGCAAGTCACCAAATCAGACAGATTCAAACAGAGCTTCGTAATAGGAGAAAAGGTTTATTTATCAAATTAATTTGATTGAAATAAAAAGTAACTTAAAAAATGTAACATTTTTTTTTTTATTTCATAATATTAAACAGAATATTCGATGCAAAAAAAAATTAACATTAATTATAAAACTTTTTTTTTTTTTTTCTTTCAAAATTACTTCACGCATAGTATATCTGACTAGCAATCGATTCTTTCCTTTTCGCTTTTAAACCAGACCTTTAACCTCTTTCCACACAATGGGTGGTCGAACTGCGATACTACTACTGTTTTTACGATAGAACAACAACAATTTAGATAAAATTGTTAGCAATTATATTCTCAAACATATTGATAAAATTTCTTCCTCTATTGTTTAATTTTTTTTTTTTTTTTTTTTGAAGCTAAGATGTTTTATTTTTTTCACTATGCCCAACGTTGCCCCAGTGGCAACGTGCGCTGCTAGTGAACATGAGGGCGGAGTTTCAATCCACTGCCGGCTTTGTTGTAAATAAGGTTTTAGAAAACGATGAGACTCGATGGCGTTTATGATGTTCAGCATCTTGCTTCGTGAGTCTGGGAGTTATTTCGGATTTTCTCCCATACGATTCGCTAATGCGGTGTAGTTCCCCCCCAAAATGTCCTTCCGGAAATCATTGCTCTCCTTCTTCAGCGTCCCGGAGCTAAGTCAGACTTCTACCTACAGGTGTTCCATCACAACCGAAGTTGTCCCCTTTCCCTCCATCCCTGAGTAAGACTACACATGAGGTGCCCGTCCTCGCTGCCGGACATAGGATTAGTCACAGCAACATAACTATCCTCAGACGCTTCTAAGATAGAATGTCCTGCTTTAATAAAATGTAGTAAATTAAACATAAAAAATAAACAGCCATTATTATTTTATATTTATTTAGGGAAGAATAGTAAATCATAAGAGAAAAAGATTTAACTTATCTTTTATTTCCCAATCCCTTCATACGACTTACAGTTATCAATATCGATGATTATATATATATATATATAAAGATACATATATGAAATAAATTTCTAAACAAATAAAAAAAAAAATCCTTTACCGAAAAGTCATAAAAATTAATGGATATTACAAAATGTTATTATGAATAATTTATGAAAAAATATTAATATCTGAACTTTTTTAATGCTATTAATCCTGAAATCAAAATATAATTGAACGTATTCGGTAAAAAATTTTTAAAATGATTCAGTTGCCAAGCCTTTTGAACTGCAAATATGCACGTGATTCAATAAACATTTAGGAGAAGTTTTTCGCCAAAGAACGCCAACGACGATGTTTAGTCTACGTTATACTACATTTTGGCGTCGACAAACGAGACATATCTAATCTAAGCAAGCATATTAATATCGATTTCGTATCTCTTTAGTTAGGTAATGACCCACGTGGTGCATTTTTTGGCGTCTTTAAATACTTTCCATATTAAGCTGCATTCCTTTAAGTCTCTAAAAAAAAAAATAAATATAATAATTTTTTAAAAATATGACAACTTTATGGAGCCCCCGTTTTTTAAAAAAACATTCTTAAGGGCATTGACGAGTTTGTATACATTAATTTATCATTTTTTTTTTTTTATTTAAAACTAAAACTATTCTAATTAAAAAAGAATAAATGTCTAATAAGGATTATTTATAAATTCTTTCAACACAGAACTTGTTCAATGTCAGCACTGATAATAACCACGTTCCACATAATAACATCGTTTTGTTAATATCATGTTAAACCAGCGACATCCAGACTACACGCGTGGGGGAGGGGGAGCGTGCCTGTGTGTGTAGTTAGTTATAATAATAGGACAATTACACTTATATATAATTGTAATTGTCCGGGATAATACACTTGGACTTACATAATAATTGTAATAGGACAATACACTTGAAATTTTATAGCATGATAAATATTTAAAATGTTAACAAATTCAATTTTTCAGGAGTTTTTATTTTTAGAAAATTATTCAATATTAGATGTCTTTCACTTTTGAGATTTCAGAATAAACATATTATTTAGATTCTATTTGATATAAAAAACAAAGATCTTTCTAAAAGTTATCTTGTGGGAAATTAAGAGTTAGTTTATTGATTTTTTTCCGATTTTATGGAAAAGTACATGAAAGAATTTTAATATATATATATATATATATATATATATATGTAGAATCCAAACTATTTTCTGGAAAAGCACATGAAAGAATTTTAATAATAAAAAATAATAATAAATAAAACAACAGGATTTCAAACTATTTCATGGAAAAGTACGTGAAAAAGAATTTTAATAAAAAAAAAAAATCAATAGAATCCCAAACGATTTTCTGGAAAAAAAGCACATGAAAGAATTTCAATAAAAAAAAAATAATAAAAATAAAAATCAATAGAATTTCAAACGATTTTCTGGAAAAGCACATGAAAGAATTACAATAAAAAATAATAATAATAATAAATAAAAACTATAGAATTCCAAACGATTTTCTGGAAAAGCACATGAAAGAATTTTAATAATAAATAAAACTACAAAATTCCAAACGATTTTTAAGGAGAAGCACATGAATGAATTTTAATAATAAATAAAACTACAAAATTCCAAACGATTTTACGGAAAAGCATGAATGAATTTTAATAAAAAATAATATATAAAAATCCGAAAATAGATTTAAATATTAAAATAGATAACCAAATGATTTTGTGGAAAAGCAAATGAACGAAATTTAAATAAACCAATAAGAAACTTTGAAAGTGGTCCAGGACATTGCTAATCCACTCTCTCCCCAAAACAATACCCATATATTCTATGTATAATAACAATGTTCGTTTCTTTCCAAAAATTCATCCATTCATGCCAAAATTCATTCATGCCTCCTTTTAGACTAATATAAATGCTTTTGAATGAACATGTTCATGTCACTGTGTCACCAGTATCAATAAGGGAAAAATATTCGCGGAATGCAGCACATCTTTATTTATGTCGCCAAAAGCAGAGCAGAAGTGTATTTGCTTAACTAGGATTGCACTCGGGTGAGTAAGCGCTCGCTAATCATCTTCGTCTGTTTCCTCTTGGGCAAGCCACTCCGTCAAACCTCGCATGCATCACGGTTATAGTTAACCTAAGCATTGACTGTATTTAGAACGCATTTGGATACAGTGAAGGAAGAATAAGAAAATTGGTATTCGTTTCTTTTATAAAGGCCATTAAAATACCGAAATATAAATAATAATAAAAAAAAAAAATTGTCCGTGAAACAAGCCGTTTTTTTTTTTTTTTTTATAAAAGCCATATAAAACACTGAAATATAAGTAATAAACGATGAACAATAAAAAAAAAATTGTCCGTGAAACAAGCCGTCGTTTTTTTTTTTTTTTTTTTTTTTGCTTTATAAAGGCCATATAAAAACACTGAAATATAAATAATAAACGATGAACAATAAAAAAAAGAAAAATTGTCCGTGAAACAAGCCGTCGTTTTTTTTTTTTTTTTTTTTTTTTCTTTTATAAAGGCCATATAATAAATAGACTGAAATATAAATAATAAACATACGTAAACAATAAAAAAAAAAATTGTCTGTGAAACAAGCCGTTTTCTTTTTCGTTTATAAAGGTCATATAAAACACTGAAATATAAATAATAAACATAGGTAAACAAACAAAATTGTCCGTGAAACAAGCCGTCGTATTTTTTTTTTAAAGTTTGTAAAACGTATTAATTTAATTGAGTAAATTACATATTAAAACAAAAAATCATGAAATAAAGAAGACCAATAAATAGAGCCAATCTGTACAATATTCAATACACTATAATATTCAATCAAGGAAAATTGCGAAAAAAAATCTTTTAGAAGGAAGCGATACAAATAATTGTAGGTGCACTGTATACAAATTTCTGACAAATACGCACTCGCTACAGTTTTATATCCAGATGGCCAATTCCACAGACTACTACTTAAAGACCACAAAATCTCAGAGGCTGAACTGATAATTTTTTTAATATTGAAAATCCCATACTGATGGCCGAGTGGCTAGCGCTTTGGCGCTCGGTACCACACGTTTCGATACAAATCCCGGCGGTGCCATGGATGTTTGTAAGTGGTTCGGAATCCACTTTGAGCCGTAGGTCTCGGTCTCATATGACCATAGTCGCGTCAAGAGCCCAATCAGACTTCTCTCACCCACATTCTTCCCAAACAGTAAAGGGACATCACAGCTCTATGCACAGTGATATGGTGTAGTGTGCAGCAGTAGTAGCTCTGTTGGTAGCCAATCATGGAAGTTACAGCTCCTAGTTTCAGAGAAATCTTTCTTGGAAAGTAATCTTTTAGGGGTAGTTCCTCCTAAAAGGCCTCCCTGAAGGCACTGCCCACCTTCTTCAGCCCCACGGCGTCAGACTTCTACCTACAGGTGCTGCATCAAAACAAAAGCTACCCGTTTCCTCCATCCATGAGTAGATCACTCACGGGATGTCCGTCCCGCAGTGCAGGACACTGAGGATAAGACACAACAACGGCAATATTCTGAGCATAATAAAAACGGCATACTTACGTAAAAAACATAAATTAATACAACTGCATCAATAAACAAACACTTGTAGATTACTTCCATTTTAAATTAGCATTAATTTAAATAGGGCCAGTGAGAAAATTTAATCATCAATGCAGCATTGTCAAATTCAGGGCGTGCACACACTACATTAGGAATGCGAGAATGGTGACTTTTTAATTAGGCACTGCAGCTGTCTGCAGAAGGTCGTCTTACAAGGAAATCATACTTCGCTTTGCGGTGGTATTAAATTACACTATGCAAAGTTTGGAAACACCCAAAAGCACAGAATAATTAATGGCAGGACGACTTTCAAATGCAACAACTGCCATCTCCTACGTAGTAATGGCTCATTCAAACAGAAGAAGGGATTGTTTTTAATTGATGAAACAGGTATGAAAGAGTAGGTTTTGAAATGACTTTAAAATTCATTATGTCAGATAACGCTAAAAGTTTTAACACAGTCAGTATCAAACACAGCAATTCGGATTAAAGACGATATGTTTGATAAATACTTCTTACAAAACTCAAAGAATTGTGTAGAATTCCTATATATTTGTGTGATAGCCGAATGAATAGTGCTCTGGATATCGGTAGCACAGGCTTCGGGTTCGAGTCCCTTCGGTGCTATGGATGTTTGTAGTGGTTCGGAATCTACTTTAAACCGTAGGTCCCGATTTAGCATGACTGTAGAGCGTCGGGCGTAGGGCTGACAATTCAACACCGTGAAAAGAAAACATCTCTCGTCTCGTAATCTACCAACAGGCAAACGGCTGTGACCCACCATACGGGTTACGCCAATGATGACAATGATACGTTTGTAGTAATGCAATTGATCAAAACGATAATTATTTAATGGCCAATTTGCAAAATAGGTGTCGTTAGCATTTGGCGACTTATTGTACTTATTGTCGGCCCTACGCCGAACAGTCACATTAGACAGGGACCTACGGCTTAAAGTGGATTCCGAACCACTACAAACATAAATGGCACCGTCGGACTCGAACCCGATACCTGCGGCACCGAGCGCCAGTAACTCGGCCCTCAGGCCCCAAACAATATATAATGAATCTTATTCCAAACCTGCATTTTTATATTATTTCAATAATATCGAATATCTGCACAGATTATTTATTGAAGTTAAGCTCTTTTCATGTTATAATTAAAAAATAATAATATAAAATCATTTTTTTTTTCCAATTTTCTAGTTAGATAATTCTACAAACATAAAAGCTCTATGACACGTCAGTTCGATTTTTTTTTTGTGTGTGTGAATCCAAAACTTAGAACAAGCAATTCCAAAAAATAGTTATAATTGTTTAAGTAAGTTTTGGTTTGGTTTGTCGCTCTACGGTCATCTTGTGCACACTTAAAGCTAAACAGACCGGGACCTTCAGTTTAAAGTGGATTCCGAACCACTCACAAACATCTATGCCACCGCCAGGATTCGAAACTGAAGACTGGGATACCAAAGGCCAGAGCGCTAGCCACTTGGCCACCAGGCCGCGTGTTTAAGTAAGTCAAATAAAATTATTTTTAGTCATTTAGTGAATTTTCAAAGCTGATTAATTTTTAATGTCGAAACAACAGTCAAAAAAAGAAACACGCTATGTAACAATTCCGGTTAACTATCCAAACAGAACTCGGAAAAATAAAGAAATACTTAGTACAAACAATTCCAAAATACTTATGACTGATTAAGTAAGTCAAATAAGATTATTTTTACAGTCATTTAGAGAATTTTCAATGCCAAAACGCCAGCCAAAAAAAGAAACACACTAAGTAACAATTCCAGTTAACTATCGAGACAGAACATGGAAAAATAAAACCGCCATCCCGCAAGTGTATCGAATGGATGGCCGCATGTCACACACGAATGGATTCACCTCAATAACCAAGTAAGAGAACCATGAATCTTCTCCAACGACTAAACAAAATAGAGACCGTTACCTCTACTTCCTTAATGTTATCTTCGAAATGTTTTTTTTTATTTATTTATTTTGTTTGATCTGTTTAAAGGATTATCCATACGAAGTTCTCTAGACGGTGATTCTTAAAACTTTATGGTTTGAGATCTCATAGTTTAAATTTAAAAATTTCAAACGATCCCTATAACATCAATGTGCATAAAAACAGTAAAATAGCATTGCATGAAGTTTATATTTTATAATATAATTGCAACAAACCGTCTCTCAAGAAATCACGACTATTAAAAACAGAATAAAAGTCATTTTAATACTTAATAATATATAATAATAATAAATACAATACGAAATAAAAAAAAATAATGATAAACAATAAAAAATTAAAAAATAATTGAATAAATACTAATAATATACGAAATAATAAAAATAACAATAAATACTACACAAAATAATAAAAAGTAAAAATAAATAATAAAACAATACAAAAAAAAAGAAAAAAGATTAATCAGCTGGGTCTATATATAGGTTACCCCTAAAATTTAGAATTTAATGTAAAAGTAAAACGCATAACCGCAATTTTAGAAAATAAATACTGAAGAATTTCCAAATGATTTTTCTTTCACTTTTTTGTTTTCACCAGACGATTTTATTTAAAAATAATTTTGCATTATTTAATTATTAGCCTAATAAAGAAATTTAAATAAACCCATAAAAATAGCTCGCGAAAGAAATTTAAATAAACCAATAAGAATAGCTCGTGAAAGAAATTGGGGGAAAAAAAAAAACTATAAGAAAAGTTGAAAGCGGTTAAGAACAAAAATTGATCAAGGAAACGAAAAACTCCGCTCTCGAAAACAATACCCATAATTTTATGTGTAAAAAATAATAAGTAATAAATAAAAACAGGAGAATAAATAATACATAAATAAAAATGAAATAATAATAAATAAATGATATGAAAAAATAAATGCCATAAACAACAAAAGTTTTGAAAGTTAACTTTACATATAAAAATTAAAAAATAAATAGCTGCACATTTTCTACTTTTTAACTGATGCTGATTATATATAATATATACTTTGATGTTCTACTACCATTATTTATAATATCGTAATCAATAATTCATAATATCGTAATCATATTCATCATGAAATGAAATAATAATAAAAAATAGAAATAATAATAAATAAATAAATAATAATAATAATAATAAATAAATAAAAAAAATAAGTAAAAATTAGATATATTACCAACAAAAAAGTTTTAAAAGGTTAATTTTAAATGTGAAAATAAAAGAATGTAAATAAAAATTCCACTTCTTTTTAACGATGATGGTTATATATACTTTGAACGTTGACCTATCGTAATCAATAGACTTATATAGTTTAATTTATAATTAATTTAATTTTACCATTGCCATTTTAACAATTAAATGTTGATTCAACTGAAGTTAAATTTTAAAAGGATCGGCGAACCATCAAAAACATTTTTAAATAGGCCCCCACAAAAAAATTGAGAACCACCACTACTATTTGTGAACTATCATCTTTATTTGTCCTCACGTTTATAACCCAACAATAGAAATAGCCAGACTAGCAATGAAAACGTCGGAATGAATCCAGAAAAAGTTATCTAATGTGACGCAACTTGACTACCAGAGGACTTTCTGCGTTTTGTCCATTAACAAAAAAGGAAACATTATGCATGGGCATTCCTATTCCTGGAAATTCCCTGAGGGGCCTCGTGGAAATGGAAGGGCCGCCCCTTCAGGCCGAAAGGTTGTCGGCCCCTACCATGAATAGCCACCGGATGATCTTCCACGAGATGGACGCATACATTAAGCATCGTAGTGGGGAAAACGAAATCATCATGCTTTATGTGTGGGGGGAATGGCTGGAAATGTATATTAATACTTGATGACAGTGGCTAAAGGTTGCACAGTTGTGCGTAGCGACGATGGTATCTTGATTTATTACGATCTGATGTGTAAAGGGTTTTGTATAGTGTGACATATATTATATATTTCTTCTTCATTGGAGCAACAACCACTATTTGCTACTGGCAGATTTCGAGAAAGGAGTGTTTTTTTACGGGGTAGCATTGTCAGCCCTACGCCTAATTTTCTACAATCATATTAGACCGAAAACTACAATTTAAATGGATTCCGACCTACTACAAACAACCATGGCAACGCCGGTCTCGAACCCGAAACTTGTGGCACCGAGAAATGGATTTGTCCGTTTCTGTTTTTAAATCTACTATACTGTCCTAACACATTTTGTCTTAAAATTATTCCAAACGAGTAGATGTGGTTACTAGTACAGTAGTATTAGTAACCACTTCTACTTCATTCACACCTGTTTCATTTTATTGTATTGTCTAGTAGTACAGTACTACTACTACTACTACTACTATTAGACAATACAAAAAAAATTAATAAGCCTGTTTCGAGCAACTAAAATTTACGAGTTCAACTAATTATTTTTAAACATAAATATTAAAAATAAAGGTTAAAAAAAACCGTCCCTAACAGTCCTACGATCAATGCTCTACAGTCATACGAGACCGGGAACCTTCGGTTTAAAGTGAATTCTGAACCACTAAAAACAACCATGCCACCACCGTGGGTCGCACCTCAGCCTAATGTTCATCCAGCATATGTTCAATCATCACGAGCCGGACACATTAAATTCTAAATTCTATGGGGGTACCCTGCATATCGGCCCAGCCGATTATACCGTACTTTAGAATTTTATGTCGTATATTTAATGGGCTTCGAAATATATATATATATATATCATTATTAATCATCATCATCATCGGCGCAACAGCCCCATTGTGGGTCAAAGATTAACAGGCAGATTAACAGAGGAGAGATTTTTTCTTCATTTTACGGGGGTAGGATTGGCCCAGCCGATTAATATTAGACCGGTAACTACAGTTTAAATGGATTCGAACTTATGTCGTATATTTTAGCACCGAGCGCTAGTGACTCAGCCATCAGGCCCCAAATTATATATATATATATATATATATATATTTAGGCTAATGGCTGGTGTATTAGTGTATATATACACTAAGTGACAAAAGTCATGGGATACCTCTTAATATCGTGTCGGCCCTCCTTTTTCGCCCGGCGAAGTGCAGCAACTCGACGTGGCATGGACTCAACAAGTCGTTGGAAGTCTTCTGCAGGAATATTGAGCCATGCTGTCTCGATAGACGTCCATAATTGTGAAAGCGTTGATGGTGCAGGATTTTTGGGCATCTCGATGATGTCCCCAAATGCTCGATGGGATTCATGTCGGCGATCAACAGTCCCATTGTGGGTCAAAGATTAACTTGGCCCAGATTAAGAGTCATCGAAAAATTTTGTTTTTATTTTACGGATCTCAAGTAGCTGAACATAAGCATTTCCAGTCAATGTTCGGTCAGTCGCACCAGAGGACCAAGTCCATGCCATACCCAAAGATCAACACCAGCTTGAACAGTGCCTTGCTGACAGTTTGGGTCCATGGCTTCGGTAACCCTACAGCTCTTAAACTGAAATCGTGACTCATCGGACCAGGCCAATTCTCGGTTTTCCATTCATCTAGGGACCAACCGATATGCATCCTGTCAGTAAAGGCACTCGAGTCGGTCTTCAATAGCCCAAGAAAGCTTTCTACGAGTTCTAACAGAAAGTCTTTGTACGCACATTGATTTCTGCGAGACGCAGTGTTGCTTGTCTGTTAGAATTTACGACTCTTTGCAGACGTCGCCGGTCTCGGTCGTTATCAGGCCTGCCAATGTTATGCCTGATTATATCTCGGCATACACAGTGGATTAATGTTGATAACGATTTCCGAAATGGCATGACCCATGCGTCTAGCTGAGTGTTCAAAGTCTGTTAGTCGGGCGGTCATCATCACGTAAAACCTCTTCACATGAATAACTTGAACAAAAAATGAAAGCTCTGCGAAAACACTGCGCATTTATACCTGCTCTACGCGATGCTACTGCCATCTGAAAATTTGCATATTGCTATCCCATGACTTTTGTCACTTCAGTGTATGTCGTATTTAATGGACATATATATATGTCCATTAAATATACGACATGAAATTCTAAGATTTAAAAAATAAATTGAAATGCTTAACTACATTCGCATTGAAAAATAAGTCTTAAACAATACCCGATTTTTAATTATTAACATTTCCAAACCTTTGGAATTGTTGGATAAATTACAGAAATCTCGCGACAAGACCTTCAACTGGAGTCACCAGAAACCCGAACCCATCCCCGGACTAAAAATAATCAATGGCCAACAATAAACAGTTATTTACACCGGATCTCTCGTTACATGACACAAAACAAGGCTCCGTTTCTTCCGACGAAATCCCCGCATTACTTCAACTCCGGTCACTGAAACCATTCGAGTTGAAATCTTGCCTCTACCGAAGTGCGGGGGTGGCCTAGGGGGTGGAAGAGAGCCTTCTTAACCGAAAGAGGTACGGCCACTCACTCCTTTTGGGGTCCTTTATTATTGGAAGCCAGCACTGTTTCGGTCAAGTACGTTTTAAAGTGCATGAAACCAGAATTGTATTTCTTCTTTGGCCTTCTTTGTGAGGAAGGGCCAGTTTTTCTTTCTTTGCTCTTCCATTACTCGTATTGAGTGCTCTTGTGGAGTGTTAGGGAGAGACCTGGATCACAGAGGGGATTGGTTGAATTGTTAATGTGTGTCCATTATGAATGGATGAGATTGTAGCGGAGCTGTGCCGTATTTTGTCGCAGGACATCGGAATCTAGTATTGAAAGGAAAAAATTATGGGTATGTTGTGTCTATTTGGTAGAAGATGTTACTTTATTTCTGGATTATAGGTATCTAGTTGGCCCATGGAAAAATTAATAAATAAGCATAAAAATTATCAAACTCTTTCATTTGAAAAATGATAACATTTAATAATTTTAATTCGTTAAATAAGCTTCTTAGGTTATCATAAATTTTTTCATATTTTAATTTTTCATACAAATTGACATTATGTCCCAATCTTAAAACAATCACGATCTTCCGAAAGGCTTATAAATGATATCGTAGCAAGGGGCCTGATGGCCGATTGACTAGCGCTTGGTGCCACAGGTTTCGTGTTCGAGTCCGGTAGTGCCATGGATGTTTGTAGTAGTTCGAATCCCCTTTAAACCATATGTACTGGTCTAATATGATTGTAGAGCATAGGGCTGGCAACCTTACACCATAAAAAATAAGCATCTCATACTTCGGAATCTGCCAGTAGGCAGACGGACTTGGACCACCACTGGCCTGCTCCACCATTGAAGAAGATATTGCAATACGCTAAATAAAAAATATATTTTTTTAAGTAGCTACCCTTAAAAAAAAAAAAATTGTGTGTCATTTTCTTCTAACAAGGTATTCGTACATAGTATTATAAGTGCTAATATAAAAAATAATTCTACGTGAATATATAATATGCAAGAAGCAAGGACTTTAAAAATTTATAACATTTAATTTTTCTATTTAAAAACTTTTTTTTTTTTTCTTATTCCATTTGGTCGACAGCAATATCTAGACTAAAGTCCATGAATCCGTGTGGTCTCATGAATGGTGAGAAGGAGGGGGCGTGTTGTGAAGGAGCATAATTGAGGATAACTACTATGTATTTGAGTGTCGTATGAGAAAAAAAAAACAACACAGTAATCTACCATCAGAAAATTTGAGTGCCCATGCGAGACAACTACACACAGTCTCCATTGATTCGATCCATTTCTGAAAAGAGTGACAGCAATGCTCAGAACAACAATGAAAGCATCGTTCACATTCACTCCATCAAAGAATCCGAGTACCCATGCGAGACACCTACACGCGATATCACAGTCGCCATTATTTCTATCCATTTCTGAAAACAATGACAGCAATGCATGCCTCCAGCAGATTTGAACTTGAACCTTCTTTACATGCTAGCTGCACACGCTTTCAATTAGTTCCTCTGACATTATAAAGCTCTTTAGAGAAAACATAATATAAAACTGAAACACATTTCAATGTGTTTCAGTTATATAATTCCATACAAAATATTACACAATTAGATATTAATATCCTTAATATGACACTGTTTTTGTCACCAGTTAGAGCACGCCACTGGGATTACCACACCCAAAATGACACTGAGTAAAATGAGATCCGGGTGAGTTATCAGTACTAGCTAAGGGTCACAAATAAGTGAGACCCAACACGCACAACGTCAGACATCATCATTGGGCGAATTATCATTATCACACATAAACAACAAGTAGTGCCGGGCATTCACATTTCGTCACCCGCGATAAGATGTTGGTTGTTTAACGTAATTAATCCCTCCTCTTCAATTATTCAATACCGCTGGCGTTTATTAAAAAACGTGTTACTGGGAACATTAAGTTTCCCATGAGCATAAATTCATTGAATAAACAAATTTAGTGCGCTGTATGTTATTTTCTTTGTTGTTAACAGCACTTGTAACTCATTAAGCACAATTTAAAGTATCAAAATGGTGTTAATAAAATGCCCCAGTGACCTGAATAACACAGACAAATTGTCCTTAACTCGTCCTCTATATGAAAATTAAATGTGTCATCACCATTTTTAAGACTTTTGAATAATTCGTTCATAATTATAATTCAATAATTCGTTCATAATAATTCGATAATTCGTTCATAATTATAATTCAATAATTCGTTCATAATAATTCAATAATTCAATAATTCGATAATTCGTTCATAATTATAATTCAATAATTCGTTCATAATTATAATTCAATAATTCGTTCATAATTATAATTCAATAATTCGTTCATAATTATAATTCAATAATTCGTTCATAATTATAATTCAATAATTCGTTCATAAATATAATTCAATAATTCGCTCATAAATATAATTCAATAATCGCTCATAAATATAATTCAATAACTTGTTCATAATTATAATTCAATAATTCGCTCATAACTATAATTCAATAATTCGCTCATAACTACAATTCAATAATTCGTTCATAACTATAATTTAATAATTCGTTCATAATTATAATTCAATATTTCGTTCATAATTATAATTCAATAATTCATATTGTTCATAATAACTTCATTTAAGTAACAATGTTCATTGTTACTGTAAGTCCCGGTCTGTTTAGCCTAAAGTGTGCACAAGATGACCGTAGAGCGACAAACCAAACCACGGCGACTGTGATTAATTATATGATTAATTTTTTTATTTTCGAAATAAAGTTATCCTTCAAAAGAATAAAAAATCACTTTATAGTTAAGTTTTCACAAGAAAAAAAAAAATTATTGTAAATTTATTATTGCTTAATACCGAAATATTAAATTTATCTTTTTAAAACACATGCTATAAGACAGAAGAAATAGCACGATTGGTTAAAGAACGTCTTCTGTCAAACAGAAACCAATGATTGGATCACAAGAAGAAGAGATTCTGTTATCCCATAACCTCATGCATGAACGTTGCTAATGGCGGCTTTGCTGTTAGCAATTTGTTAGAGATTTTCTTTTCCTAGTCGAGTGATTAATTATATAATTTTTTTCAAATTTTATTTATTTTGAAAATAAAATGTTTCATGAAAAGAAAAAATTTACCTTGTAGTTCAGTTTTCGCAATGGAAAAAAAAAAATTATCGCTTAATACTGAAGTGTTAAATTTGTCTTTAAAACGCACGCTATAATGACAGAAGAAATCACACGATTGGTTAGGAAGAACGTCTTCTGTCAAATGGAAGCAAATGATTGGATCACAAGAAGGGATTTTTATCATCCCATAACCTCATGTATAAAACGTCACTAATGGCGGCTTGCCAAGTTAGCAATTTGTTACAGAGGAGTTTTTGGGGGAACTGTGATTAATTACATGATTTATTTTTTATTTTTTTTTTATTTTCGAAATAAAATGTTCTTTCAAAAGCAAAAGAAAATTACCTTATAGTTAAGTTTTCGCAATTGAGTGAAAAATAAAAAATTGATTGTAAATTTATTGCTTGATACCGATGTGTTAAATTTATCTCTTAACAACTTTTTTTAACTATAAATCACCTCCTAATTTTAAAAGCATTCACTGCAGTGATTGAATGGAATTATAAATAGCCCGCCATTAAATCACAGTGGCCGGTAGTCGAGCGGCCATTTTTCTTTCACGTATCAATACACTTAATCGACTTTAAACTACATTTTCGACGACAGCAAAAATTTTATCGCTTCACCATGATAAATGTTTTCGGGATAAAATATCATACCGCAACTATCCGATCCATCACGGCATGCTTAAATGCACATTTAACAAGAGTACTATATTCACAAAATTTGTTTCGCTACTTTTACGAGAGAGTAAAAGCTAATTTTTCATCCTTAATAGTTATATTTTTTTAAAAAAAAAAATATAATAAATGGAGCATTATTTATCTTTTTCTTGATTATTTGAATACTATTCCAATTTTATGATAACACCAGTTGTCTTCGTAGATTTTGAAATTTTGATATTGATATGAATTTTTTTTTTCTACCTTTTGGATGATGCAGGAAGTAGAAAAGTCGTCAGTGTCATAAAATAATGGAAAAAAATCATCCGTCTACTTAACTCAAGGTTTCCATTCTATCCATATAAGAAACTACATATTCAGACAAGTACCGACTTTTAAAATTTTAAATATGTACAGAAATTTCCTTTCTTTCTTTTTCACATTTTCGTTTAATGAAGGATGCTTATAAATCAATTCATCGGCTATTGAGAAGGTGAATTTAATTGAGTTGGAGTATTTCAAAGCAGACACAAATGTGGTTCAGTTTCTAAAAATAACAAGCCTAAAATTACATACCGACACACACCGTAGCGGCAAGTTTCGCTGTTATGTTATGGGTATTTGCTGGGCTTTCTTTACAGGTTACAAAAATATTTCTGTTCTTATTATTTATTCCCTTATATGCTATAAATCCGGGACAGTTACTCTTAAAAGTTAAAAATATTTTAACATAATTTCTTTAATCTTAACGCCTAAATTATAATTATTATTATCTGTTAAAGAAAATTAATAATTAATTTTTAATTAATTAATTAAAATTATTAATTAGTTTGTTTAATGGTTAAAGAAAAGAAAAAAATATTTAACGTCGAGTATAATATCAGTTTAGCCTCATACGAGCACAATATATAGTTATTATTTAAAATGCACACGATTGGCTATGAGGAATGTCTTCTGTCAAATAGAAGCAAATGATTGGATCACAGAAAGGGCTTCTGTCATCCCATCCATTCACAAAATTTGTTTCGCTACTTTTACGAGATAGTAAAAGCTAATTTTTTACCCTTAATAGTTATTTTTATAAAATAAAATATAAAAATACAGCATTATTTTTTTTTCTTGATTATTTGAATGCTATTCCAATTTTATGATAAGACGGTCTTTGTGAATTTTGGAAATTTGGATCTTGATATGAATTTTTTTCCACCTTTTGGATGATGTAAGTATGAAGGGAGTGGAAAAATAAAAGATCCCTCAGTGTCAGAAAAAATAATGGAAAAATCATCCGTCAACTCAACTCAAGATTTCCATCATATCCGTATAAGAAACTATATATTTAGACAAGTACCTGTCTTTTAAGATTTTAAATATGTACAGAGATTCATTTTTTCTTTCTTTTTGCATTTTTAAACGCAAGATGTTTATAAATTTATGCTTTATAAATCAATTCACCGGTTACTGATATAACAGAATAATAGAAGAAAAAGGAAAACTTTGAAGTAGATTCTGGTGGTTTGGATCGTCGCTCTACGATCATTTTGTGCATATTTTTTAAGGCTAATTAGACCAGGATCTACAGTTTAACATGGATTCCGAACCACTCACAAACATCCTTGTCACCGTCGATTCGAACCTGAAGCTGATAATTGAAAGTTTAAAAAATAAAAAAATTAATAAAAAAGGTAACTTTTGACGTAAAAATAAAAAAAAAAAAATTAAAAAGGAATCATTTTTTTTTTTTTTTTTTTTAAAAATATTGATATTCTCACACTTAGTATTCGCTGTATTAGAACACAATGACGACCTAAAAGTTCAATAACCTCCCAAAAATTATCCCAGTAAACCTTTTTGTAATACTTTGTTTAATAATTGTGTATGCAAATGGTTAAATTGAATTCAAAAGAAATTAAATTAAAATTAAAAGAAGCATCCGTGGTAAAAGAAATGAAAAAGTTCAATTAAAAACGACACCTAAAATTCACTCATACATAACGGAGACAATTCAAGTCATCAAAATCCCTTTTAGCGTAACCGAGTAAAGTTGAATACACTATAATTTCGTCGTAACAATAACGAGTGTTTAAAAATTCAAATGTACAAGAAAGAGAAACGATTTTTCTAAGTGACAAAAAATTTAAGACCCTAACAAAAAACTACACCATTACGAATTTACATCCAAAATAAATAAAATCTCTTCATCTTAAAAAAAAAAAAAAAAAAAATTCCACTTAAACCTTTGTTCTTTTTAATCCAGCAATCAACTAAACGACTTCTCTTTGAAGACGACCCCAAAAGAGCGGTTCAATTTCTTCTTCGATTCATACGTCACATGAGTGCCGCTCGGTCGTTTTGCAGCCGGGCCCATCCGCCTAATGAAAACAGAAAACTCCCATTCCATAATTAGACTCTCCCTTAACGCTAATCCACTTAGACCAGCGGAGGATGATCTAGTTTTCGTGGAGAGAAATCTTTTAACTAAGCGAAGTCTGTATAAAGAAGCGATATTCCTGCCTGTTTCAATGGAAGATCAATAAATATTATTTCAATCGATCCATTACAGGACAATAGCTGTCTTGTTCAATTTATGTAGTAAAAGCTATGGACAAGAGTCATAACTCTAGTAGAAACCGGAAGAACAAGCCATAACTATTCTTAACTTTAAACAAGAAAACTAACTATTCATTAGTTAAATGATTATTTAACTAAACCATATTAAAAAGTAATGAAAGGATACTATTTTTTTATGGCTGTGTACACGTGTATATTTATATATATCACCATCATTATCAGTGTCGTAACAACCCCATGCTGTTCCAAGGCCGTCTGCCGGCTGGTAGATTCTGAGACGGTTTCTTTTTACAGGGTAGTGCTGTCAGCCCTATTCCTAACATTCTACAGCCATATTAAACTGGAACTTACGGTTTAAAATGGATTCCGAACCATTAAAACATGTTTGGCACGGCCGTAACTCGAACCAAATACCAGTGGCACTAAGCGCCAGAGAGCCACCGTGCGCTACTACTACTACTACTATTAATAATAATTATAATAAGTAGGAAAAATAAACAATATTAATAAAAAAAAAAATTTAACTTTTCACGTGAAAAAAAAAATTAAAAAGCGATAATTTTTTTTTTTTTTAAAGAGTGTATCGGTATCCTTGCACTTAAAAACACTGTATTAGAAAGTAATGACGGCTTTAAAATTCAATAACCTCCACAAAATAATCCCCAAAAACATTCTTTAATACTTTTCTTTAATAACTGATAAGAAAAGAGGTGAAATGGAATTCAAAAGAAACGAAATTTAATTTAAACGTAGGCATTTGTGGTAAAAGGAAAGGAGTAGCATTTGTGGTCACAAAACGACACTTAAATTGCACTCAGACATATCAGGAGACAATTTAAGTCATCAAAATCCCTTTTAACGTAACCTGAGTAACGATGAATCCACTATAATTTCGTCGTAACAATAGTCAATGCTAAAAAAATCAAATGTACGAGAAAGTGAAACGCCTTTTCTAAGAGCAACAAACAATTTAAGACCCCAACAAAAACTAAACCATTACAAATTTATATCCAAAATATCTCTTCGTCTTAAAAAAAAAACAAAGCAAATTCCACTTAAAGCTTTGTTTCTTTATTTTTATTTTTTTTTTTAATCCAGCATTCAACTAAACGACTTCTCTTTTGAAGACGACCCCAAAAGAGCGGTTCAATTTCTTCTTCGGTTTATACGTCTCACGAGTGCCGCTCGCTCATCTTGCAACCAAGGCCCATCCGCCTAATGAAAACAGAAAACTCCCATTCCATAATTAGACGGAGGACTCTCCTTAACGCTAATCCACTTAGCCAAGCAGAGGATGATCTAGTTTTTTTGCAGAAAAGTCTTTTAACTAAACGAGGTCACAGTATAAAAGGAAGCAATATTCCTTCCTGTTTCAATGAGATCGATAAATATTATTTCAACCGACCCATTACAGGACAACGGTTGTCTCGCTCGATTCATGTATGTAGTAAAAGCAATGGTCAATTCTAGTAGAAACAAACCATAAATATTCCTAACTTTAAATATGAAAACAAACTATTCATTCGGTCGGTTCACTAGTTAATCGACTATTGAACTAGTCATTATTAGAAATAATGAAAGGATAATTTTTTATTTTAATTTTTGTACAAGTATAAATATATATATTTCTTATCGCACTTGGTCGACAGCAACATCTAGACCAGCGGTCTCCAAACTTTCCAGGCTTAGGACCATACTGTTTACTCCAGTAGTAACAAAAAGGCCAAAACCATTTTAATTTTTTTCTGCCATTATCTATAATTTCCAGTTAATTGTTATGTTTTAAGTTAAATTTTCGCCTATTATGCTTGTCATTAAGCTTTACCAAATAAGTCAATAAAATCGAGTTTTCGTTATCACATTTTCTGTGTTATTATCAATTATTACAGTAACAATAAGCTATTCGTTGTCGCGGGCCGAAGATTGATGACACTGACGGCGCCGGATTTTGCCCGCGGGCCGTAGTTTGAGACCATGATCTAGACCATCTGATCCATGAACCCATGTGTTCTCATGATGGAGGGGAAGTGGAGGATAGCTTCTGATGTCATGGACCACCGTAGGTAGAAGTCTGTCTTGGCTCCATTGTGGCTGAAGAATAAGGAAGTGCTTGCGAGAGATTTTAGGAAACCTGCCCGCATTTACGTATTTAGCATGGAGAAGGTCGCTCCACTCACCAGGTAGTCCGACTAACGTGACAAGATGCTGAACATCACAAACACTATCGAATAGCCTCGTTTTTTGAAACAGTATCTAAATAAAAGTTTTCTTTGCCAGAAGATTGAAACTCAGCCCAAAATGCTCACCATATACACTGACTACCATGCTAAGTATTTGGACACATTGTGATAGAAAAGAAAACGAACATTATTCAAAATCAATAGTTGGTAGAGCCCTCCAATGAGGCAATTACAGCGTGAACCTCCGCGCACTTTCCACAAAGTCCTTTTGTGTGCACAGCTAGTAGGCATTTCTTTCACTCGGCTTTTGGAGGAAGACATAGAAGTTCCTTCCACCGATTTTGGACTCGGATAGTGCTACCCTGAATTCGGCGATGCAACGCGTCCCAGAGAGTTCTCGATAGGTTGAGATCTGGGCTCTGGGCAGGCCAGTCCATTCGATGAACTCCATTGGCACCATACCAAGCTTTGGTTAACGTCGAAACATGACCAACTGGCATTGTCGTCCCGGAAATAACAGGGGGTCCAACCCTGTAAAACCTGCCACAAAGCGGTGGAAGCACATTGTCATCCAAAATAAGTGCAATAGGCATCGGCGTTGAGCTTACCATGAATGGGGACCAGGGGCCCCAGTCC